>CAODLS010625184.1:0-12684 GCA_948243855.1 Flueggea neowawraea
GGAGATATCCAACAATACATTATTGCATGCCCAAAACTGAATAAATTACGAGTACAAGTTTTAACACAAATGAGGTGATGAATGGTCAGATAGTTTGATGCATTTACAATTAAAATGTAAAATAGGAACTACATAGTGCAATATCATGGAAGACCCTGCCTCTGTCCCAAACCAAGAACTATTCAAGCTAATTTATTATACATAAGAGGATCTACCTCAAAGAACCAATCTGGAAAAAGTAAATCAGTACTGGAACACATCTCCCACCATTGCAATTACAAGAAAAAGCTAAAAGTATCAAGTACTGACCAACCCCGAATCTTTAATATTTTACAGGTGCAGGGCAATTAAATCAAGATGATCACAAAATGGCCACAACACCAGTCAGCCTTCAAACCAATGCAAATAACAAAGGAAAAATATTGCAGCCAAAGAACTTATGCCACATAGAACAAATCCTATCCAACTACTTTAAAACAAGGATAACCAAAAGATTATACAGGATTTTAAAAACGAGATTTTTTAGCACATATTAAACACATTCAAGCCGTAAATCCCAATGATACATGAAGTCTCAAATAATTTAATCTATTAATTGACTTGTTTTCCACATTTGTTCTCAAGTAATTACCTCAATTGTCTTTCCATTTGAGGCAGTGACTATGTCTCCAGGCCTCATACCTGTTCCACTTATCATGTTCTCGCAAGCTGCAACAATAAAGTGAACCTGCAAGACAGATCTGTCTCAAGTCTAGAACCCATTTATGACACAAAGAACAGAATATTTACTTGTCCAATACAGAAACTTTTAAGATCATGGAGAAATTGACATTCAAGTAGACTGATATGGACAACAAGTCAAGAACCCTATGATTGCCCTACCTCAACACCTTGAGGTTTAATTTCACCAATGGCTTTTGCTGCACCTAGAACTGCTGCTGAACCTCCCATATCAAATTTCATGAGCTCAATTGAACAGCCAGGACCTGTCTTGATGTTGTAACCGCCACTGAAAAACAGGGAAGCACAATATGTTCAAGCATTCAAAAATATTCAGCTATGGATAGGGTGATAGAGTGCAAATGATACAAAGGAAACATCCCACACAAAGCAACATGGATAGCGCATAGTTTGAGAGCATAGAAGCATGACCATTGCAGAAAGACCAGATCATAGAACTACATTCTTTGTCCTTTATTATAGCTAAGGAGACCAGATTCATAGTCAAGACTTGGTAGGAAACAAGGTAAACTGTGACTCACAGAGGGAAATGGCTGCTTCACTTGAGTTTTAGAAAGTTGTACAAACCTAAACCTAATGGCCACAGGGTTTTTTGATGTGATAATTATAAGTGTTACTGCTCAATAGTAAATACCTGTCAAAAGTCAACCCCTTTCCAACTAAAGCCAACTTGGTTTTAACAGGTCCACTTGAAGGCTTATAACACAGATGTACGAAATGAGGGGGGTTTGCAGAGGCGGCAGCAACACACAAAAATGAACCCATTTTCAACTCCTTGCATTGCTCTGCATTCAAGATGGTTGCTGAAAGAACATCACTATACGTTGAAGCAATCTTTGAAGCTTCTTCTGCCAGTACCGCTGGAAAACAGAAATCATTCCACATGGTCAGAACATAACATTATCACCGTAGAAGATTGTATCAACATCATATATAAAGTCTGTTGCTAAAATATAGACACAGAAAAAATAAAGCATTTGGCAGATGACGGTGGAGCTAATACGAACCAGGAGTAAGTACATTTGCCGGTGAATTCACAAGCTGTCTTCCAAATATTATACCAGAAGAAACATCTTCCGCATACTTGAGCTTCTTCTCTAGTTCAGGCCCAGTTCCAAGACCCAAAATATCCACAGATTTAAGCACTGTTTTCTTTGAGTCTGACTTATACCTATTATCTTCATATATCCCCAGCACAGTTCCTATAGCAAATCAAGGCAATATGTTAATTCCAAATATTAAGACGAACATTCATCAAATCTCAATTTTAATCACATCAGAAGTCCATACCAGATGCTATTGCTGATGCAGTGTTGAGCTTCGATTCAATATTCTCTGTTGATGCAAGTGTAACAGCTATGCTACTTGCTTGAGCAGACTTTGCAGCAGCAGCAATGGCCTCACCAAAATTTCGAAAAGCGAATGCGGTTGAAGCAGACTGTCCTAGCCCAATCAAGCCAACTCTTTTAGAACCAAGACCGGGAAGTCTAAGAACAATTGATTGGCCAGGCTTCCCCGTGAATTCCTCCTCAGAAGAGGCTTCACTCAAGAGACCACCTAGCTGGGCATCTAGCTTCTTCAAAAGCAGGTTCTCAAACTTGGTGCTTTCGTCCTTTGCCATGTCTTTCTCAGTGACACCAACAGCAAGTACATCTCCTTTCCATTCAACCACATTGATGTCTTTAGCAGAAAAAGAGACCTTTCAAACATCAGCAAACACAAACTTAGTACACAGAGACCAAAAATAAAACAGAAAAGATTTCATCTTTATTATTTTAATAGACCACAGAACTATACATTAGATCAACCCTCGCGAGTAGATTAACTACAATAAATCAAACGGCAAAGAAACCAAATGAAAGCCCATCAAGAGCAAAACAGTTCTTATCACAATTTTAGTCTACGAGATCACATCAAACATTCAACATCTATTCCGTCTAAGTCAATCATTCACTGGCTTGAGCTGATCAATATAAACCCAATAACAAAATCTAATCACCCCCTCAATTTTCACACATCAAGTCAACCATTCACCGATATCAACTGATCAAGATAGGCCAGCATATAAAAACATGAACAATCAAACAAAATAACAAGAATCCAATAATCATTACAAGAAAACACAACTGGGTTTCGATTCACAGAGACAAAAATGGACCACCTTGGGAAAATCAACGGTATTAGGCTGAGTAAGACCAAGAGTGGCACGAGCCAAAGAGTGAGCCATGACTCTCCTTACTCTCCGAGAGGCATACAACTGTGGGACTTCAAAAGAGAGCCTGAGACCACAGGGTGGGACGGTCCTAAAGAATTTACTGAGAAACAAAGAGGGTGAAGACGATGAAGGAGAGGAAGAAGCAACTAGTGATGAAATGGAAGTGGCCAAGGAGACTACGATGGCAGACATTTTTCTGTGTGGGAATGACTTGTGCATTTATAGTGAGGACTCGAAAGCAATGTGAAACGAATGTGGATAAAGTCTAGGTGCGACGCGATCATATGTGCATTGACATCACAGGCGTGGAGCCATGTGTGAGGCGGTGTGGCCTTGTGGGTCTGTTTTTGGAGAATATAAGGAATGGGGATTGGGTGTTTTTTGGTTTTTTCTTGGTTTCCTCCACGTGGGGTTTGGGTTTTAGGATTGGGTGCCTCTTGGCGCAGGTTTTGATGAAAGATTCATGCTTCATATTGTTGAAACTTGCAAATAAATTGTATGAAGTCATCATATATGGCTTAGTTCCTATTTCGTCCAATTTGATACTTTTTATTCCTTATCTTTTGTAATGAAGTTGGTTGCTTGCTCTGGCCATGTTTGCTTTGTCAACACCAAGCGACCCTAATAGATGTTGTTGACTTGTTGCAAAACGTAGGAGTTTTCGGAGAAAGTTCAAAGTTAAGTGATAATTCATAATTTATTCAAAAGGGTACCATAAAATTCCTAAATTAAAAAAAATTGTTGTTTAAATATAATCCTCACCCACATTCTGATTTTCCTCTCTCCGTCGGTTCACACGCACTTGTTTTGTCCATGTATACCATCTCCTCCACCACCTATTATTATTAGTATTTAGTTTTGATCGATTAAATTAATAATAAATAACAAAATGTAAACGATAAATTATTAGATCTAATTAATTATATAGTAAAAAAATAGAGAGACTTTGACGCTCTTTAAGAGTCGCACTAAGTACGAGCACGCGTATTTCACTACTTCATATCATCGGTCTTCGTGTTTTGAGACAATAATTAGTGACAGTTTATTCAACTTCAGGGTGGTAAATTCAACACTTTGAGAACTTTAGGGTGTGAGTGGGGAAAGTTGTGATACTTTGGTGATCAGATGTATATCCAGCCTTGTTTTAACTACGGAAACTTTCTAGTTTATTTTACCATATTGCCATCCAGATTTTTTCCAAAATCATCCATTCGAAACCAAAGAAAGAACCAAACGAAACAGAAAATGGTGGCAACGAATTTGAAAGCGGAGACGATGAAGCTGATGGACCAGCGAACCTCCATAGAGACCGAAATGAACGCCATCATCGACAACCTCTGCCGCCCCGGCGGTCCCGGCCTCTCCGGTAACCTTGTCGACTCCGAGGTATATGCGTAATTTATTTGTCTCACTCGTAGCCCTAGAGTTGTTGATATCTGATTCATGGAGCTTTGTTTTTTATCATAATTTTAGGGTTTTCCTCGCAGCGATGTTGACATTCCGGTTGTGAGAGCCCAGCGGCACCGTCTTGCTGGTATTATGCATTACTTTGTTTTATTTAATTGTTTGCTAAATAGTAAATAATAATGATCTGTTGCTAATACACTTCTTGTCAATCAATTGAAATGTTTGACTACAATTATTTGTTTAGAAAGTTTAGATTAGGAATGTAAGGAAGGAAGTTTTGTTGCTGGAAATGGTGAACTTTTTAGGCCACTACAAACGGTTTTACGACTTAGTTCATGTACTGCTGTTTGGTGCTTTTTTATTGCAACTTTCAGGGCACTGTTTTATTATCTGAGAAATTAAATGCATTGTTAATTTCTTACATGCAAATTAGGTGTATGTTTTATGATCAATGAGGGTGGCTGAAATCTTCATTTATTTTGTGTGTAGTTTGGAGTGAAATACCAATATTAGCATTGCTAATTTTTGCCCTTTTTCTTTTTCTTTATTTGGTTTGTTATCTCACAGAGCTGAAAAATGATCACAAGGAGGTTACAGGAAAAATAGACAAAAATATACAAGCTCTGCATTCGGTTAGGCTTGCGCCTAAATCATCATCCATCGAGGATTCTGGTAGGTGCTGAAACTCTGTTGAACTTGAAAGGGGAGGGGCTTTGAAATTATGTGTATAAACTAATGTATTTTATCTGAAGCTTTTTGAGTAAGGTTGACATATTTACCCATTTTTGGCGGTATTTTTGATGCTGTGTTTCATGCTGGAGTCTCTTTTTTTTTTTTTTACTTGTTTTGGTGTATGTCCATGTTATTAGTATCCATTTCTGATAATGTTGATGAAATATTGCAGACGTTATGTTGCCATTTGTACAAAATTAAGCTTTGTATATGGATAGTTCAATGATATACTATTTTTGTCTTCACAAACTTGTTTGTTTTTCCACAAAAATGATTTTGAACTGTGTCCTTGTTTATTATTCCTAATCCAAAAAGAAAATATCTCATAACACATGCTTTATTATTGATGGCATAGCCTATTTTAGATTCCCTTATTTGTGTTTGACTGAGTTTAGCATGTTTTGTTAAATTTGCTTTGTTTATTGATTCTACAAAATTTTATGTCAGTTTAATGGTTGAATATATTCGAGAAAAGTTTCCATGGGTGATTATTTGATTCTGGTAACAAAGTGGAACTCAATGTTTACTGACTGGTTCTGCTTTATATGCAAGGTAATCATGGGGCATCAAGTATTCAACACTCAACATTTAATAGTGATATTGGATCTGCATCTACAAACTATGTTGTTGCAAGACAATCTCCTAGTTCGATGGATGTGGATTTGATCTTCAGTATACCGTTTGCTGTGGTTGGTGAAATAGCTGATGGGTCACCAACAGCAGAGGATGGTTTACAACTTGGAGATCAGGTTGTTAAATTTGGTAATGTGGAATATCAAGCTAGTGAGAATATTTTGCAAAGGCTTGCTTCTGAGGCGCAAGCAAATCAAGGTTGTGCAGTGCCCATGGTAGTTATGAGACAAGGTGCCCCATTGAACTTAACAGTGACACCTAGAGCATGGCAAGGCAGGGGTCTACTTGGGTACGTTTGCAATTTTTTGGTCTTCTTTGTATTATTGGCATTGATTTTCTTTTCAAGTAACTTTTGTGTGTGCATCTTGTTAAGAATGCTATCTTTTTTACTGAAGTTAGTATACTGTATCATACCTGTAGTAACTTCAACAGTAAGTTTTGGCTTCTGGTTACAATGCATAGTGCTTTGTCAAATGTATCTTTGTTTTTCTTTTTTGGGCACCGTTCCTCACCTATCAAAATGTTAGGTTCTTCATTTTAAATGCGGCCAATGACGGCTCCTAAGAAAGGCAGTATATTGTCATGCTTCATGAACAATCCAAAATTAACTTTCTTGCTAAAGACTATGAATTTAAAATGGTTGGCTGCAAATTATTGTGGAGATATTGATACAAAATGTGAAAGCAATAATATTTAGTGATTGAACATGGAAGTCTACTCCTATAAATGAGATAAAAATTCTGCTCTGCTCTTTTTCTTATTCTGCAACCTCATTGATGGTTTTCTAATACTTTTACATGGAAAATGTTGCTTCTTTCTCTGTGTAGCTAGTCAACTGAGGTGGCCTAGCTAATTATATGTTCGAAAGGTTATTAGCAATATTATACTGACTCAGGGGCCACCCTGTGTTATGCATTGGATTCCTTAATTTGATTTACTACAATTATGTCACTTAGTTTTTGGCACAGGATAATTGCTTGTCCCAAGGTTAGCTTGATGTTCTATTTAACCCTTTGTCTGGTTGTTGTGGTGCATGCAAGATTCTATTCTCTTTTTGTAACCTCTGTTTAATGGACTCAAATCAAGTGATTAGAAAAGGAAACTACTGTTGATAGTGAGGACCGCTCTTTTTTCTTTTTCATCATATTTACTGCATCTAAGTGTGATTTCAGAATTTCTGTTGCTGAGGTTTTGTATTATGAATCAACCATGCCTTCATGCTTTTTTACTTGCTAATACTGATTCACGGGATAATTTTTCATTCATTGTTCTTTTGTTGGATGCTTGCAGTTGCAGTTTTCGGATATTGTGATTTCTCTGCTTCAGATACTTGGAGTAAACAGGGTAGAGTTTCATCTGCTATTTCTGTCAGTTGCTGTTAAACTGTTTATTGGAGGTGGTCATTTTAGAATTGAACTCTCACTTCATTTCTAAGACCATTGTTGTTGTACCGAGACATGTTCCAATCTTCCCAATTTCTGAAAAACTTCCTGCATATTTTGGATAATGCTCGAGTTTATGACTTATGTGATGAATTGAGAAATATGGCTGTAAATCTTATGTATTCTGATCACCCCACATATAATCTCCCATGTGTCTTTTAATTCAATCTTTTTAACATGCATCTGGAATTTCAGTCTTTGTTAGAACCTGAAATCTGTTCACTAATTAGCATCTGCAATCTGCATAGAAATTCATTGGCACCAATGCTGTGTTTATTTTTGTCTTGCCTGCTGGCTTTTTCCGTATGCTGTTTATCTTTTGTTTCTCTTTAAGCTTTTATTATGCAAGTCTCTCAGTCTTAATTATGTAACAAAATTTTGACTTGATGTTTGCTTTGTGATGGATCCTTCTCACCAAACATGAAGGACAAAACTTCCCCATATAGAGAATAGTATATGTTAGTATCTAATCCAACTAGGATCTTATGCTGGTCGGCCTGCCAATCGCCATGACGGAGACTGCCAGGGTGTTTTGTTTTTGTAAGTTGCTGTGGTAGTTTGCATTGCGTAGGAAAAAATTAGAGAGAATAACACAACTTTTTTTATAGAGATTGCTGTATGCAAAATGCCATATACCTCAAATAAACACACGTGTTAGAAACAACATCCCTAATGAATTGCAGTTTATTCATTTGAAAGATGAAATTTTCGTCTATATTGGCCTTGCATTGACAAGGTAGGCGAGCTGATTTTTTTTCCACTTTTTCTCATCATTCTAACTTCTTTTTAAACATATTTTGCATACCTTTTTCATCACTTTTCACTTACATTCTACGTATTCTTATTTATCCTACACAAAACACGAAAAGTGTATAAATTCACTAATAATTAAATACATATAGTCATTTATTTATGCTTGAATTAATATGTAAAGTTATCATACATCAGTGGGGCATAAGCTTTATTTTGTGATGTTGTTTTTGCAACCATTTGATTTAACCTTCCGAGTTTCGTTTTATAAATTGTACCTACTTAGGATTGGTAGTCAGTCAAATAGGTATTTTGAAAGGGTCCTAGCTGCTTTTGTTATGTTCCTCTGTCGAGAGAGTTGCTAATTAGGATTCATCATACCGAACTAATGTTGGACACAACAATTATTTGACTTTAAATTATATGAGAAGACACAAAACTGAAACTCTGCAGGCACTACAAGGACGATTTAAATACTGATCAGAAAAAAAAAGGATGTCTTCAACAAGAATTGCTATTCCCTTAAAAATTGTAGCTCCAAGTACTTTTTTATGTCATTTTATTTGCTCTCTTAAAATCAAATGCTTGAAGTCAGTGTGAGTGAGTTATAAGTCCATTAGCTAGTTCAAGTGGCTTAATGTTATTGGTGAAAGAATAATTTATTTGTAACAAAACTACCACTTCCTTTTCTAAGCCTATTAACCAGTGACGTCGGAGTCGATGGTCGGTAAATTTGACGACCTATGATAGAAATAAATCATTGATTGATGTAAATAGCAACTTTCTCCAAAACAAAATAAGGAAAGGCGCGGTTTCTAAAACTATTAAATCGAAAAAGGGTCAATATGTAATTTTAATTCATTTCGAACTAAGTGTCATTAGGTCAGAGTCTTAGCGCAGGGATCTACCCATGTGACAATTTTGGGTCTCCTGTATTCCTGATGTTAAGTTTTGATTAGTCTCTGATGCTCGCTGGTTTCGCCCTCCATTGGGCTCATCAGGGGAGCATGGACAATTCTCAACTAGTGTGATACTTAGATGACACGCTCATCCATCATATGTCTCGAGACATGAGCATCACCTATGACACGTACTCACCGTATTGCACTGCCTCGCAACCCACGGTTTAGCTCACCAGTAAGCAACTCGCTATTCAGCGTGTCACGACAAACGGTTCGTGACATTCTCCCCTCTTAATTCATGCACGACCTCGTGCATGTGGGAGACCTCTCGACCTTTCCTTCAAAGATTAGCCCAATATCCGTTTGCAACCACCCTGCATACTCATCATCCCATCTCCAATAGGAAGACCCACTTGCGAACACCCCTCCTCGAGCTTAGGGTGCGAGCATGACGAAAGCTCATCCGTGGTGGAGTCCGAACTCACAAGCGTGGGCGTGAGCACTTGGTGAAGTATCACTGCAGCTTCCTGCTTACTAGTCCTCGTCGTGTGGAGGACCCACTTGCGAACACCCCTAGGTGGCAAAGGGTGCGAGCATTGTGTGAGCTCATCCGTGGTTGATTCTCCAACGTGGTTGAAGAGCGCTAGACAAAATGCAGTGTGCACGTCTTGGCTCTGATATCAATTTTCATGGGGTTAAAGTCTTAGTTCAGGGACCTACTCGTGCGGCAACTCCGAGTCTCCCGCATCTCTTAGGTTAAGCCTTGATCAGTCTCCGATGCTCACTGATTTCGCCCTCCCTTGGGCTCATCAGGAGAGCGAATACAACTCTTGACCAGTGTTGTGCCTAGATGGCACGCCATCCTTCATGTGTCTTGAGATAGGCGCATCACCTACGGCACGTACTCACCGCATTGCGCTGCCCCGCAACCTACGGTTTAACTTACCAGTAAGCATCTTGCCTATCCTGCGTGTTATGACATAAGGCTCTGTTTGTTTTGACATTCCTCTCAACGTTCCTGATTATTTTGACTCAACAACTCTCATTTTGGTGTTTGTTTGAGCGGTTTGTGCAGTGTGAAACGCAACCGCAACCCTTCCACCCAGCAGCTAGGAAACCAAGCAGTTGAACGCAATGGCTGGGCATCAGAACATGGTTCATTAAAAAATATATATTTTTCTCTATTTACTCTCATTGTCAATACTACTTTCTTTTTCTCTAGTTACCCTTTACTTCTCTATTAATATGACACTCAATATTTTTCTTAGATTTTAATTTTATGTATTCGTATTGCAATTACGTCTATCAACACCAACAGTTTTAATAGTTAATCCAAACACTTAATATCGAATATCAACCATTTTAACAGCTCTTTTAACAACAACAGCAGCAATAGCACGAGTAATAAGTGAAAATATTGATAGTTAAACCAAACGGAGTCTAATGGTATATAAATTGAAGAATAGAAATATCAAACTAAAACAAATTAATATTGCAATTACAATTTGCATACATTTACTATTTAAGATTCTAAGAGGAAAAAGGAATAGGAAAGCATTGTTAATTGTGTTGTTGAGGATTGGGGTTTAGTGTTTGTGGGAGATTGAGAAAGAAATAGGGAAGAAGAAGAAGAATAGAATAGAAAGGTTCATTTTGACAAGACAAATGGAGAAGATGGCTTACCTAGTTATCCCTTTCTTTGTACTAGTCCTAGCAATTTTCGTCTTTGTTCCCATTCTTAGCATCAAACACCCACCTACACAAAGCCATAACAAAATTCTATTATAAAATAATAGTATCTATATTTGTTTATGAAATCACCTCAATGGTATTTTACTAGTCTATATCTCATTAATTCGAATTTTAATCGAGTTTGAGTTGAATAAATCTTGAATTTAATTCAAAACTTGTCTGTAATTTTATACAACTCCACCAACTTCAATTAAAAATTGTTGTCTAAGTTAATAACTCTTACCGCGAGTAGAGAATCTGATTCCATAAGAACATTAACTAAGCCTTCTAAACTTATCAATTGTAACACATGCCGTATTCCTAGAAATTCTGCAACAAAAGGATCCATAACCCCACCTAATGGAACAGAAGCCAACTGCAAATGCAACCCCGATTCGTCTAGCCATCCCAATCCAGATTTGTTATATTCAACAAAGACAGTAGCAGCATCAACATTAATTTCCAAAAAATATGAACAATGAACAATACCTAACATTGAAGAACTTGACGGTGGATTTCGTTTTTAAATCAATCTCGCCTGCTTCCATTGTTCCAGGAGATGAACGGATTCTTGCCATACTATGTTTTATTTTCACGTCTTTATTTTAAAATCGATCATATGTTAAGAAAGTTTTGGTTCCGCTATTGTAAGTAACCAAACAACCTCTGCAACTGATTATTAGTAAATACAACATTATTAATAATAAACTAGTATGAACGAGCATTAGATAATTGTTATTAAAAAATTAAACAGTAAACGGATTAGATATTTTGTAATCCAAACTTAAAATTAATTCATGAGTAGTGTGAAAGTAACATACGTCATAATTAACCGGCTACAGCCGGTGAAGTACAACTCGAAACCGACTGTCCAAGTCAGCATCACTCAATAAACAAAGTCCAATCTTCACTCTCTCTCTCTTTCCCTCATTCGCTCTCTCTTCTCTCTCACAACAAAAAAAATATAGAGAGAGATTTTCTTACTTAGATCGACCTCCGATCAATCTTCATTTTTCTTGGCAACTTTCTCTTCCATTTTCTCGGGAAAATTTTGACAGCCTAACAAAAAGAAAAAGAAAAAAAAAGGAACCCAGGAAGAAGAGAAGTAGTACTACTTAGTTGCTGCTAAGAGGAATATGTCAGCTTTAATTCACCATGTGAAGGCACTGAAACGACACAGTTTTAAAGGCCAGAACTTTTTATCTCTTCCTTTCTTATCTCGTTTTTAACAATGCGGAGTGGAATCTTTATGTTTCGAGGCTCGCTCATGTTCAACCTTTTTTACTACATTGAGCTTGTGTTTATGTGTATGTGTAGAGAAACCCTAGCTTTGGTCAAAAGTTGAAGACTTTCTGTGTACAATTGTGATTTTAAGTGGGTTTTTGGTGGGTTTGATTTGGGTTTATGAGGAGAAGGGTTTTGGTGGGTTTTGAAGATTGATTTGAAGGAACCTGAAGTGACCCGTTTGACTGTAAAGTGTGAATTTTGAGGCAATAGAGTTAATATACAAGATCTGAGGTTAATGAATGTGGTCAAAAGAAGTCTATGGACTTGATGTTTATGGGTTTGTTTTGCTGATTTGAGCTTCATTTGTTGTGAAAATGGGTGGGTTTTTATTTCTCTAGTTTTCAGGAAGGTTTAAATGAGGTAGAAGGTTGTTGAATTTGGGATATTTGGCCTTGTTATGGAGGAGAGTGGAGAAGGTGAGTGTCTTCTGAAAGGTATTTTAACAATGTCTGGAGCACCGAGATTGAGGTCGATGAATGTGGCTGATTCTGAGTCCAGGCCTGTGTTAGGTCCCACGGGAAACAACAAAACGGGGTTATTGGGTGACAGGAAGCCTGCCTCCAAACCGTTGAGGAAGGTTGGAAAATCGCCTGAGGTGGTTTCATTAGGTGAAGAGAAGAAAGGTTTCACAGTTTCTACTGTCAAGTCGTTGTCACCCAAATCACGTTCTGCTAATGTTCCTTCAGTGCTGCGTCGCCATGAACAATTATTGCATTCTAATTTGTCTCTGAATGCTTCTTGTTCATCTGATGCGTCCACAGATTCATTACACAGCAGGGCATCTACGGGTAGGTTGATTAGGTCTTATAGTGTTGGGACTAGGAGGAAGCAGTTTCCTTCGAAA
>CAODLS010625353.1:0-30440 GCA_948243855.1 Flueggea neowawraea
AAATAAAATAATACAATTGTGAACCTCACACTAAATTTTAAAATTTTCAATATAGTTTGCAAAATTCAATATTTTAAATATAGTTTGAAGAATTGTTTTCTTTGTAACTTATAAAAATCTTCAATACATACTTATTTTTAACTCTTGAAACCTCTTTAGGTGAAAATAAATTGAGATAATTATAAACCAATGTGGTTTGACAATATTTACAATAATTTTTGCTGAGAATGAAGAATTACAACATGATAAAAACTCTTAAGTGACTATTTAATATAGCTTGTTAAGGAATTGGTCAAAAGATGTATTGAGCCAATCATCATTTGTTGTATAATCGATAAAATTTTACATTGTTAAGGAATAATTATAAAAAAATATTAATAAAAAAAAGTTGATCTTTCATAAACCAAATTCATTCATTCATCTCTAATTGAAATATTAACAAATTCAATAACCAAAATACAATTTACTATGACAATCAATTTGATTGTGAATTTATTAGTTCACAATACCAATTTTAGAAATTGTACTTATTTATGAAAAATAATTTTTAGGGACATTTAAAAAATCAAAATTGATAAAAAAGGTTGATATATAGAATCAGATAAAAATAACAGCAGTGATATGAAAAATAATATAAATATTTTTAAAAAATATACATTGTTGTGGTGAATATTAAACAATATATGTACATATAGTATTTATTTTTTAAAATGTGCAATAGAATTTCATTTAAAAAATAGATTTATTTTTATATTTTAATTTTTATTGTATATTTTATTAATTACTATATAAATTGATTAATTGATATAAATGCTTAATGTAAACACATTTATTATTATTATTATGACACATGTTTATATGACACATATTACATTAGTAAAACATCAAATGTTATTCATTTAGGATGACACATGTCAATATCTCAATTTATACATTCTCTTTTATATTAATATATAGATATAGATATATAGACAGGAGGACTTTTTAATGTATATATAAGAGACAAGAAGCAAAGCTTGTAATCTGACGTTATGATTACTGTACAAGTGCATATACATTAACTAATATTTTAAAAAAAGAGTATCCACTTTCATTGACGTTTTGTTTTCGAATGTAATACACATTCATTGAATGAGTTGGTTAAAATATACGTTGACATTGATGGTACATAGCTACACTACATAATAAATACCAAAAGAAAAAGTAAGCATGCATGCGACATATAGAAATTATTACCACGACTTAATTTTAAAACGACATGTTATGAAATACATATTTAATTTGCTCATTAATCATGCTAGAAATTAGGCCAAACATACACAACCAGCCCAATATAGTCATTCATGAATCAAGGCGAAACCAAGTCCGTCTTGATTTTGACACAGTCTATATAGATTTTTCACATGCAAGGAAAATGGGAAAACAACGAGCAAGATGCATGGTAATCTAAAATTGAAAGGGTAAGAGTGAAGTTAAAGATTGAAATTACAAAGCTTTGTCATAAGCGAGTGTTTTCTGCCCTAAATCTAAAATTGATGATGTCCAGACTTGACCATCCAACAAACTTCTTTAATAAATCTTGTGAATTCACATATAAAAAGGACATTGTGAAGGGTTTTCACGTCATATAAATAAGAGTTATGTCTTTCAACTTATAAATATGTGCTCTAAAAATAGAACATTGTATCAAAGTCAACAGCTATGGAAACTGTATAATAAGGAGAGCATTGCGTATAATAATTTATGTGAGCGTGTGCAACCTACGAGATTTAATGAATTAAAACACTGTTCAATCTTTGAAGCATTATTATACAATGCTTAATCTTTGAGGTTCAGTTTGTTTTGCATTATTGTTCAATGATTTAATGAATTGGTTCTTCATGCTTGTTATTCAGAGCTAGACTCTGGATGGACTTTACTGGGGTCGATACTGGATACATAAACCGACAGTACTTGAAGTTTGGTTCCAGTCCATGGCATCCAAAGAAAATTTAGGAACAATTGTGTTCATGTGCAAATAAGCCCGACTCAGTAATCACAGTAAACTAAACTAACAATAATAGACATTGAAATTTAACCTTAGAAATCCATAGCAAGACAAGACAAATCAATTTGTAAAAAATAAAACAACAAAAAATTAAAAAATGGCATCACACTGAATTCATTCTGCATTAAATTAATTGATATGAAAGCAACAAAATGTTGTTGTAGTCCTTAAAATATATTTATTACTATGGACTTCTTTTACTTAGAGTCTCAGAAAATAATGTTTCTCTTCTTCTTTGTCTTGGCATTCTCCTTATCCATATCATCATCTTCTTCAATATTTCGTCTTTGCAGCTTTTGGTTTGTTCAGAACCCTTATTTGTTGTACAACATTCTGCAATCGCTTTGAATTTATTTCCTCCTCATGTTTTCCTTGGTGTCCATAAAAATAATATTTCATATAAATTGTAAACTTTTGGCAGATTAACCTTCAAAGTCACATTACATACCTTCACTAATATATTTGCTTCGTATTGTCTCTCAATTTTTTCAACTGGTTCGAATATTTTTGTGATGTAATAATTCTCCAAGTCTTTCTTCAAATTGTAATAATTCAATCTCAGCTTAAAAACAAAATTGTGCCCATAGAGCTTTTGAATTTGCCTTGGAATGCCATTATCATCTCGAGATGTTTGCCTATTAAGCAACTTTAAAGTTGATGTGTCAAGTAGTTTCTCAGCTTCATCGTTAAACAGAACGAATGTCGATGATGCACTGTTGTTGCTAACCCTTAGGTGTATGTTGTACCTGCATTTTTTAACAATACAATATGTAATTCACTAACAGATGAATTACACACATACTTAATAATCGAAAATAAAATTTTAGTAAATATGAAGACATCTTAATTTTTACCTTTGGGTCGCTACTCCATTCAGTTTCTAAGATTTGCCTGATAGTTTTCCTATTAACAAACATTTCCTCCTCTGTAGTCATTTGATCTGTTTGACGACTTTCAAGAGTTTGTATGTCAAATGAGGTATTTGAAAGTCTAATAGAACAAATTAATATGGTTAGTGTCACGACCAAAACTTGGGACGCGGCCGGCGTATAAGGCGAACCGTCTATGGAAGAACGGCCCATCTCGCACAAGCCTCGGAAAATAAAAACTACCAAGATTCATATTATTAGTCGGCTTATTTACCATATTAAAACAGTTTAACAATATAAGTTTTTCGAAAACAATATTCCCGAATATTATTTAAAATATAGTTATAATATCAAAATACTAAATAATAGTTCAAATAAAATACGTTAAACGTTATTAATAAATACAAGATCATAACCCACTATCCGGTGTGGAGCAACTAACATAACAGAAACATGGCCCGAACAATAGGAAACTCACTGAGCGCGGAAGAACCAAACGACCGCTATCAAGATTACTGGAAAAGTGAAGTAGAACAAAGACAAGAAAAATAAAAGGGGTAAGATTCCCTAGTAAGCGGATAATACAATAGAGCAGCACATGCTCCTCAAAAGGGTTTTGAAAACCTTTTCGAAAACTACCACATGCACGTATATAACCAGATAATATCAAATATATGTATATACACTTGTATATAAATAACTTAATTCAAAATTCACTTTGCAATCCATTTTGCATACAAAGCAAACAATGGACAATTGTCAAAATTAATTAAATGAAGAAATTAAATAACACGTTTAATTTCTCAAATCCCTAAAATAGCCAAAGTGTTTCCGTTTAAATATTTTTCCAAAATTCACGTTCACTTTCGAAGATGTTCCAAATTTACTTTCAAACTTGAATACCAAAGTATTTTCAGAGTTAAATATCAAGATATTTTTAAAGAACAAATACCAAAATATTTTTCAGAGATAGTTCCAAAATATTTTCAAAGAGTAGTTCAAAAATATTTTCAGACAGGGATCAAAGATCATGTTTATCAAGTTGACCGAACTCGGTAATAGCCACATAGGCAGAGATAAGTCACTAAGGCACCATGGTATAGCCATAAAGGCGAGTATAGGCCACTAAAGGCACATAATATGACCACATAGGCCGATGATACAACACCGGCGTATCAAGGTTTTGCTACTCGGTAGCTGGGTGTCCAAAAACAAAATGTTTTTACTAAAACTTTACAAAAATATATTTATAAACCATTGTAAATTATAATCTTATTCAAAGGCTCAAGCAATTAACATACGGGAACAAACATATCATTTTTCCAAAAAATGATAACAAACTTTCAGACAAAATATTTATTACAAAAATATTTAGTATTCAAAAACAATAATTATTTCAAATAAAATATATTCGCTCCAGAATATATTTTCAAAGGCCAAAACATTCATTTCAGAAATCACAATAAATTATGAACATAATATTTATTTTTAGAAACCAAAAACATTTTTAAAAGGAAACCAAGTTGTCCACAACAGGGGTGTCACAACCCATTCTCAGGACCATGACCGGCGTACGAGGCGAACCGTCTATGGAAGTCCGGTCCATCCTGCACAAGCCTTCCAGAGATTCAGAAATTCTACCCATCATTTAATTTCCAAAACATTTACTGAAAAAACATTTTTATAATTAAAAAAATTTATATATAACTCAATATATAAATATAAACCAAATGTATACAAATCATATACTCTGGTAAAATCAAATAAAATAAATATATCAGAGTATACATATAACCTAACACCCCACAGTAACCTGGTAAGGAGCTATACAAAATAAAAGAAGCACGAATAATAGACATGACTAACCAAAATGCCTCTTCACGGGTGTCTAAGATGCAGAATGAACGCCGATGTCAAAATCTGTGCACTTGGAAGATAGAATCATCCACAACAGAAAATAAAATGGGAGTGAACCCCAGTGAGGAATAACACTCCATAGCGCCTCATACGTGCCTCACAGAGTCTATTTTGAAAACAGTTTGCAAATACCACAAGCAATATTCATAAGTATATATAAATATACACGTTATACAATAGTAACCTTTCGAAAATCCATTTCAAAACCATTTGCAATCACAACAAACAACATGCACAAAGGCGTATTAAAATCATATAAGATTTTAAATCATTATTTTCATGTCAAAACATATACAGGCGATAAGGGTCTAGACAGGCGTGATGTGAACTATGCCAACTACCACGAATCTATGGACCAGCAATAGCGATGGGGACTTGTCTCCACCATAACAGATCATGTGCCTGATCGGGGCAACATGACTACCGACAACCTTGGTAGCTGGGTTTTATCAGACATTGGTATACCAAATGCTACATACCTAGTAGCACAAGTGTCCCTCTATCGAAAACCGAAACGTACTATCATATAGTACAAAATCATATCATGCAATCCAACACTTTAAGTCATATCAAAGATATATAATACATATATACTATTTCAAATCCAAATCTGATTATTTCACAAATAACCATTTTTATCTCAACCAATCCATCAGATTAGTCATTTTCGGATACATATATCAGACACATCAAAAACAAGTAAATAGAGTTCGAGACACAACCAATGTGTCTGAAGTTGTTACTCACCTGGCAATCCAAGCCAAAGCACCAGTCAAGTCCCACTCGTCAGTGGCTGATCTCGCTGGTAAGGACAGGAAGCTGTACACATAACACATCACAAATATCACAATGCGGTACTGTTGCAAATACCTAAATGCATGATATGAAATACAAATGCAACTCTCAAAGTCGCCTAAACAAACGAAAGTGAATCCATCACTTTCAAGCCAAGATCATGCTCCATTCGATCCCCAACGAAACCAAGCATATCTCATTAACTCAAATTAATCTCTTGAACATGGATTCTTCCTTCAAACCCACAAACAAAGTCAAAATCTTTCTAAATCTTAACTATAAATCTCGGACTTCCAAGACCCATGCCGAATAACTAGTCAAATCTCTTAACCCAGCTCAAATATGTGAAGTTCTAACTCATATCTATCAAGATACATCAAAAACAACACCAGATTTGACAAGATACTCAGTAAAATCCGAAACCCTAGTTGTAGAGAAACTCATTTGGTTCAAACACCAAATCCCATGAAACCGATGCTTAAACTTCAAGCTACTGGTCTCAAACAACTATAATCTAACTCCTATTAGCTCATATTTCATCAAAAATGGAAAGATCTGAACCAAATTCCAAGTTCGATCGGAACCCTAGAATGCCCAAATGTAACGCAAATCAAAGAAAAGAAGATATTAATGGATGATTCTTATCTCTAGATCCGTTGTAGAAGCAAAGAGAATCAAAGAAAATCACAGAGAAGAAAATGAGAAAGTGCACTGATGGTTGAGACGAGTTATGATCGAAGAAATAGTAGGCAGGGGTATCTATAGGCTTACGGGCTGACATATTGAGTTTCACGCACAGTCGCCCAGAAAAACACATCTACGTGCACATTAGGGGTTCTCTACATGGGTAGCATCCCACACAATATACATAGATGACAGATCTGAAGCCCCTCATTCAGATCTATAATCTACGTATGTTCCACTCCCTGTTGTGTGCGTAGAAGGCATCAACGTGCTCACGGGTCACACCCAAAGTATGAACATTGTGCACAGCAACCCATACAACATACACAGTCTAAGCAAGATTCTCGGTGCATAGTACTCAGTATTGTGCACGTAGATGACCTGCAGTGTACGTTGCACTCAACACACATTCACGGTCAAGAGTCAGGCCTCTACTACATGCACAGTACCCTGTACTAAGCACGTAGAGGTTCTCTATGTGCAAAACACATGCAGCACAACCCTCAAACTCAAAGGTCAATATCCCAACTCGAAAGCACTTCGAATACTACAAGATTCTGGCTAAAATAAGTGGGATATTACATACTTTTCCCCTCAAAAGAAATTCGTCCTCGAATTTCAAAACAACAAAATCGAATCTAGAATCACTCCAGATTCCCAAAATCCCCAGATCAAAATCTAGGCTCTCAGTCTCGCACTGTAAGTAGTGTATACTCAACACCCAGTCTACGTACCAGTATGCAACGTGATATGCAGAAATGCATATGAAATGTAAGGAATGCAGAAAACAAATAGACATACTGACCTATGGATCAGTTGTGTCGAACAAGTGCGAATATCTGCGACGCATCTCCTCATCGGCCTCCCAAGTGGCCTCCTCAACGGAATGATGTCTCCATATCACTTTCACCGAAGCAATCTCCTTGTTCCGCAACCTCTTAACTTGCCGATCAACCATCCTCATAGGATCCTCATCCTAAGACAAGTCGAATCGGACCTCCACAGACTGAGATGTCAGAACGTGAGATGGATCAGGAACATACTTCCTCAGAAGTGATATATGAAACACTGGATGAACCGTTGCAAACTGAGATGGTAACGCCAACTCATATGTCACAACTCTAACTCGGCCAATAATCTCAAATGGACCAATGTATCTCGGGCTCAACTTTCCCTTCTTCCCAAATCTCATGACCCCCTTCATCGGTGACACTTTAAGGAATACATGGTCTCCAACCTCAAACTCCAAATGTTTACGCTTCGGGTCAGCGTAACTCCTCTGACGACTATGAGCAGTCTGAATCCTCTGCTGGATTAGCCTGACTTTCTTAGTAGTCTCTAAAATACAATATGGCCCCAATGACTCTCTCTCTTTTTGGCATCAGCCAAACATAAGGGAGATCTGCACTTCCTACCATATAGTGCCTCGTAAGGCGTCATTTCGATGCTCGAGTGGTACGAGTTGTTATAAGCAAACTCTACCAATGGCAAGTGAGAATTCCAAATCCCCCCAAAATCCACAGCGCATGCCCTCAACATATCCTCCAATGTCTGAATCGTACGCTCGGACTGCCCATCTGGTTGCTGATGAAAAGCAGTGCTAAAATCCAATCGAGTACCCAACTCATCCTGAAGTTTACGCCAAAACTAGGATGTAAAGTGCGGTCCTCTATCAGACATTATAGAAACTGGCACACCATGTAAGCATACAATCCGATCGACGTACAATTTTTCCAACCATGCCGCTCCATATGTTGTCTTGATAGGCAAAAAATATGCCAATTTCGTCAATCAGTCCATAATAACCCAAATCGATTCATATTCTGAAGACGTCTTTGGTAGCCCAACCACGAAATCCATGGTGATGCGGTCCCACTTCCACTCGGGAAGAGGCATCTGCTACAACAACCCAGAAGGACGTTGATGCTCAAACTTCACCTGCTGACAAGTCAAGCATCGGCTAGCAAACTCAACTATATCCTTCTTCATCCCTGGCTACCAATATGATTCATGAAGATCCTGATACATCTTGATATACCCCGAGTTTATAAAATATGTAGAGTTGTGACCCTCGGTCATAATCTCCTCGCGTAGCCCACCAAACGATGGTACGCATAATCTCAGTCCAAACCAAAGGACTCCCAAATCATTGACACTGAACCCCATTACATCAGATGATCTAACTTTTTCGATCAAATTCTGCATCTCAGAATCCTCCTTTTGAAACTCTCGAATCTGATCCAATAATACATTTCTCACCTCCACATGCCCAATCAAAGCCCCTGAGTCATCAAACTGCAGCTCAACTCCGTTCTCCATCAATATCTACAGCTCTGATACTGCAGGTCGTCTCTCCACTACGATGTGAGCCAAACTCCCCATCGAATTCCTACTCAAGGCATCAACAACCATGTTAGCCTTGTTAGGATGATATGATATGGTGAAATCATAATCCTTTAGCAATTCCAACCAACATCTCTGCTTTAAGTTCAGGTCTCTTTGCCCGAAAATGTACTTTAAACTCTTATGATATGTAAAGATCTCAAAAGTCTCTCCGTACAGATATTGCCTCCAAATCTTGAGTGGAAACACTACGGCTGCCAACTCCAAATCATGTGTCGGGTAATTTTGCTCATGCCTCTTAAGTTGTCTTGAGGCGTAGGCAATCAAATTGCCATGCTGCATCAATACACAACCCAGTCCTACTCTCGAGGCATCACAGTATACTGTGAATCCCCTAGAGCCTGATGGCAACTCTAACACTAGAGAACTCGTCAAACACCTCTTTATCTTCACATCTATCAGACCAGACAAATTTAACTCCTTTTTGCGTCAATCGAGTCATAGGAGCTGCGATCCTCAAAAAATCCTGGATAAACCTCCTATAATACCCAGTCAAGCCAAGAAAACTTCGCATATCGGTAGTGATCTTAGGCCTCTCCCAATGGAGTATTGTCTCTAACTTCTTCGGATCTACCATAATCCCCTCCTTAGACACCACGTGTCTCAAGAATGCCACCTGATCAAGCCTAAACTCGTATTTTGAGAACTTAGCATACAATTGATGCTCTCGCAAAGTCTGCAAGACTGACCTCAAGTGATCCTCGTACTCTTCCTCACTCCTCGAGTACGCCAATATATCATCGATAAACACAATGACAAACCGATCCAGGTATGGCCTGAACATTCTGTTCATCAAATCCATGAATGCCACTGGCACGTTAGTCAAACCAAACGACATCACTAGGAATTCATAATGTCCATACCTAGTTCGAAAAGATGTCTTGGGAATATCCTCCCTCTAATCTACAACTGGTGATATATCGACATCAAGTTGATCTTAGAAAACCACTACGCTCCCTACAACTGGTCAAACAAATCATCTATCCTCAGAAGCAAATATTTGTTCTTAACTGTTACCTTATTCAATTGGTGATAATCAATACACATACGAAGACTACCGTCCTTCTTCTTTACAAACAATATTGGAGCACCCCAAAGCGATACACTTGGTCGAATAAATCCATTGTCCAACAATTCTCACAACTGGGTCTCCAGTTCCTTCAACTTTGCTGGTGTCATCCGATACGGTGGAATCGATATCGAGTCAGTACCAGGCTGTACCTCTATCGTGAACTCAATCTCGCATTTAGATGGAGGTCCTGGTAACTCCTTAGGAAACACATATGAGAACTCTTGAGCTATCGGTACATTTTCCACTCCCAACTCTGGTCCTCGGCGAATCATTTGCTCTGCTCTAGCAGCTGACAAATAACTCCGAACAACGTTGTCTCGCTCGCCCTGATAGCAAAACTCTGTCTGACCAGGCGGTCGAAAACATACTCTCTTGGCAAAGCAATCTAGAGTAGCATGCCACTTCGAAAGTCAATCCATGCCAAGGATAACATTGAACTCACCCACATTTAGTAAGATGAGATCAACTACCAACTCATGCTCGTCAAACGAGATCATGCAATCACGAACTCCAAAATTAGTCACTAACTTACTGCCCAAAGGTGATGAAAACTCTAGCAACTTGTCTAACAGACGTAGCACTAATCCTGATAGTTCAACAAAATACAAAGTGATGAATGAATGCAATGTACCAATATCAAATAAAACATATGCAGGAGTATCAAAAATGAAAAGCATACCAATAACTGCAACATTGGAGATCTGCGCCTCTTGACGAGTCAAATGGTACACTTGAGCATGCCCTCCAGTAGCAGAACTGCTCTATCTGATCTGCCCACGACCTGTACCTTATCCAGTCTGGCTACAGCTCCTAGAACCTGCCGCACCACTACCTGTACCTCCGACCGTTGATTGTATAGTCTATGATACTGTGTCACACCTTACAGGACACTCAACCATTTTATGCCCTGGCTGTCTACAACGAAAACAAAGGCATATTGTCCTAATATAAGCCCCTGAATGTCTACTACCACACGTCTCACAAAGCGGACGTGATCCTCCAAAACTTTGTCCTTCAGCATACCTAGCTGGTTGTGCTACACTAGCACTCTAGGATACATGTCCCTGCCTCTGGCCCTGACCTCTAAAGGAACGTCTATGTCTATACTCTGACATCTCACTCTGTCTTCGGCTCTACTGGTCGCCTGATGAATTATCAATCTTTGCCCTCTTGGGCTCTCTAGGTTGTCTATCATCTTGGTATTCCATACCCCTCGTAGCCTCAGATATCTGCGACACAGTAGAATATCTCTGAGTTGCCATTACCCTCCTGATCTTTAGGAGCAACCAATTCAGAAATTTTCTAGCCAATGCTTCATCACCACGAGCCTCAATAGGAGCATATTGGCTTAGCTATCGGAACCTATCCTCATACTCACTGATAGACATACCCGGTTCTTGATAAAATTCACTAAACTGGTATGCTCTTATGTTCCTCTCACTCGGAGGAAGAACAGACAAAGTGAGCTCATCCTTGAACTCCTCCCACATGAACACTCTACGTGACCTCTGGTCCTGCCACCATCTGGCAGCTCGACCATCCAATACAAAAGAAGCCAACCTCACTCTCGCAGTGTCATCTGTAAGCTCCATGGCCTCAAAACACTGCTCCACTGTAAATATGAAGTCTTAAGGGTCCTTCCCCAATCTATCCGAAAATCTAGGCGGAGAAAGTTTCATAAACCTCGCAAGTCGAGACTCAACATTAGACTAAGATATTGTGGGAACTATCGCAGGTGCAGGTATTGCAGCTGCCTCAGGCTGAAATGGATGTAGTGGCGGTGCCGCAATAGGCGGAACAGTCTGGCCTCCAACAGTCTGACCAACTAACAGTGCCTCCACTCTCATCAAGACCTGAGTAAATCTCTCTAACACATCCGCCTGACCAAAAGGCGCTGTCTGTTGCTGTGGTGCCACAATCTCAGGTAAACTAGTCGCCTCATGCTGGTCAGCTACAGGATACTCAGCAGCATCAACAGGCTGGCGTCTAGGTCTCTCATGACCTCTGTCACGACCTCTACTGCGTGGACAATCCATATCTACAACAACAAATCGCGTATGCAATATCAATATGCAAGTGGTTGCTACATTACCGAGCCAGAGATCAAAGAATGCACAGAAACAAATTGCACTGACTCGATCAAAGATACCTAAGCTCCACACCAGACCAAAACTATATGAAAACCTAGTTCTTATGAAACCTAGTGCTCTGATACCACCTTTGTCACGACCCATTCCTGGGACCATAAGCGGCATACGAGGCGGACCGTCTATAGAAGCCCAACCCATCCCGCACAAGCCTTCCAGAGATTCAGAAATTCTACCCATCATTTAATTCCAAAACATTTATTGGAAAAACATTTTTATAATTAAAACAATTTATATATAACTCAATATATAAATATAAACCAAATGTATACAAACCATATACTCTGGTAAAATCAAATACAATAAACATATCAGAGTATACATACAACCCAACACCCCATAATAACCTGGTAAGGATGAGTTATTCGATGGTTGAGACGACTTATGACCGAAGAAATAGTAGGTAGGGGTATTTATAGGCTTACGGGCTGGCATGTTGCGTTTCATGCACAGTCGTCCAGAAAAATACATCTACTTGCACAGTAGGGGTTTTCTACGTGGGTAGTATCCCACACAATGTACGTAGACAGTAGATTTGAAGCCCCTCATTCAGATCTATAATCTACGTGTGTTCCACCCCCTACTGTGTGCGTAGAAGGCCTCAGCGTGCTCACGGGTCACACCCAAAGGATGAACAACATGCATAACAACCCATACAATGCATACAGTCCAAGCAAGGCTCTTGGCCGACTCATCCCCGTCTACGTGCATAGTACTCAGTACTGTGCACGTTGATGACCTCCAGTGTACGTTGCACTCAACGCACATTCACGGTCAAAAGTCAGGCCTCTACTACGTGCACAATACCATGTACTAAGCACGTAGATGACCTCCAAAGTGCAAAACACACGCAACACAACCCTCAAACTCAAAGGTCAACATCCTAACTAAAAAGCACTTCGAAATACTACAAGATTCCGGCTAAAATAAGCGGGATATTACAAGGGGTTTTCACGTATCCCGAATTTTAGGAATTCCAATCATTTAATTATTCTAATTTACATGTCATTACCCAACACGTCAAAAACATATAATTTAGAGGACACAGCCTATGTGTCTAAAGTGTTACCACACTCACCTGGACGCCGAGCAATAATCCAAAGCACGGTCTACTCGTGAATGATTGGTCTCCTCAGAAACTACGTAGAGGTGGAACAGACAATGCATACACAGATCAGAAATGGTACCGTGGCTGTATCGAAATGTGTGCAAATGCATATGCAACTCAAACACTCCAACAACCTCTGAAATTTTATTTCGGCCAAAAGTCTAACATGATAATCCAATTATTACACCCGATGTAAAATTATAGATCGGTCCCCAAACTTTGGAAAATTACCATTTAGTCCCCAAGACATCAAAAAATTATGACTTAGTCCCCAAACTTTTTAGAATTTTCAAATTAGTCCTCTAAGTAATTTAAAATTATAAATTACTCCCTCCAATTTTCTAAAATTACAACTTAACCCTTAAATTCTTTAAAATTACAAATCTGTAACTATGCACAATATCAAGTTCAGTCTCTAAATGCCAAATATCAAGTTCAGTCCTCAAAATATTCAGAATCTGATAAACTTTGCTTTTAGTCATTTCGTTACAAAAACACGCCCAATGGTCCCTAATCCCAATCCAAGCATTACCCAATGTTTTCAATCCATTCATTCGACTCTAAACAGTCCATACAACCTAGATCCATCATCAGTTTCCATCAAAAATATCAAAATCCGTCCAAAATCACCTTAACCAATTCGGACCAAAATGCCTTTTTCTTCAAAAACCATTCAAAACTCCATTTTCAACATACATTCATGTTCTAAAAGTCAAACCCATCAAAACCCAACAAAAAAAGATAAAAAAATCCACCCAAAAATCACTTCAAAAACCCATAACTACCTCCAGTTGAACCTATACAAATACCCATGAAAAACACAACAAAAGAGGAGAGAGAAAGAGACATTTACCTTGGATGACAAGTCCGGCCGAAAAGGAGGAGAGAGAGTCAGATCGGGAGAGAGAGTCAGGAAAGAGAGAGAGGGTTTCGGCTTTGAGAGGAAAACACGAAGAAATAAGGGGATCGACTGTTGGGTTTTAACATTAACCCATCAAAATGACGTCGTTTTGCTACCAAAGAAAACAGTCCCAGACAAGACGAACGACTTGTCTTTCGCAGCCAGCCCAGAAGGCACGCACACAGACGACCGCCTTCTCGCGGGAACGACAGCTCCCTCTCCAGCGAATGATGCGTCGTTTTTCTTATCAACTGAACGACAGTGCATACGAAAGTCAGACGACACGCCGTTTGGACCAAACGTGCAGATGACCTGTAGTTCGCTCTTCTGATTTATTTTCTTCCAATTTTCTTTCTTTTTTCCAATTCCAACAAATTTTCACTCAATTTATCTCCCCAATATACTTCAAAATTTCTATTAACACCAACAAAAAGTTAACACTCCAAAATATCATTAATTTATTTAATGATATCTCAAATTAAAAATTAATCCGTCAAAAATAATTAATTCAAAAAAAAATTAACGGAAAAAAATTACAGGAAAAATGGTGGAAAAAATCAAGTTATTACGGTTAGCCTATATATTTGACATATTAGACAATATTTATTACGAATCTTAATTCAAATACAAACCTTTCCATCATGTCATGAACGTTTGGCATTTCAAGATTGATATAAATTTCTATGCCACCTATTGTAAAGAAGGTATTTTGTCCTATCAAAATACACAAGCAATACAATATTAGGATCTAAAAGTTTTAGGAATATTACATATACATGTGACAAAAAAAATGAAACTCAGTATGACCTCCATATCTTTTAACCATAGTAGAAGTAATGACGATGATGAACGGTCCACTTTGATTGCTTAAGATGGTAAATTTGGATTCTCTATTAATTTCTCCCACTTTGACCTAATATGTATGAAAATGGAAAAATAAAAAACAATTAATTATTTATCTGTAAGTTATTATAAAGCAGTCAATCTGATAAGACATATGCATGCAGTGGCGAAGTCAGATGTCATGGCACGAGTAGGGCCGGTGACCGGCGTATAAGGTGAGTTGTTTATGGAAGCCCAACTTATCTCGCACAAGCCTCGGAGATATAGATATTCTACCCAGACAATCATTTATCAAAACATTTATTTAATAAAATACGATATACGAAAATAGTGACAAAATAATACGATCAAATAAATATAAAACCGTCATCGTAAAATCAATATCCAAAATACAAAAGTATAGCTCAGTATCCCCACAGAAATCTGGTATGGAACTCTAACAACAAATTACAAAAAGTAGAACCCAAACAAGGGTACTCACTGGTGACGGGGTGCTGAACAGATGCTGAGCGTCAAAATATATCTGCCAGACATGCAAAGAAGATAGACAGGAATAAAATGAAGGTCAGGACACAGTGAGAAAATAGCACTCCAGATTGCCTCATGCGTGCCTCACACAGACAGTTTTGAAAACCATTCAAAAGATAACATAAATGTATATACCGATATATCATATATACACACTAAGTATGTAATAGTTAAAAAAAAATGTTTTATCAAAACGTTCGCATACAGAGCAAACAACATGCATTCAAAAAATATCAGAGTATATATATATAATATCTATAACAGAGTGTACAGAGTAGTATTGTGTACTCAACCACTAGACAGAACAGAGCATGTATTTGGCCGGATACACGGCTACCACTTTACCCCGATAACTAGGGTCTTCACAGAGCATTGATATATCAAAGGTTATGTATCACGTAACTAGGTGTGTCAGATAGAATATATTATTTATCATAATGTAATAGACAGTCATGCAGAACAGATTTCCATATTTTCAGAAAACACACACACATATATATATAGAGAGAGAGAGAGAGTAAAACGTTGGTTATTACAAACCACATAAGTTCGATTAATAATTAACCAAATAATTATTAGTTAGATTTCATGTCATATCTCGACACAACAAAAACTATATAAGTAGGAAGACACAATCTATGTGTCTGAAGATGCCATTTCACTCACCTGGAATCTGAAGCAAAAGATCCAGTCAGACACCACTGGTAGGTGGCTGGTCGTGATGGCAGAAACAAGAAGCTAGAACATACACATCCATAACAGATATCAAAAAAATGATGCTAGTATATGCATATGCAGACGCTTAGAAATGCATAAACTCTATTCTGAATGATAAACCATCATTCGCAACCCAAAATTCAAAGCCCACGTAAAATTACAGTTTAGTCCCCGACCAATGTAAAATTACATTCTAGCCCGCAAGACCCGACTAAGTTCTAAATAGCCCTCAAAGTACTCTGAAATTGTTAACTAGTCCTCGAAGTAGTTAGAATTCTCAAAATAATCCCCCAACACTAAGAGATGCAAAGATGTGCAAAATTACATATTTGGTCCCTCAAAACAAAGACTCACTCGAGTAACTAAAAGGGCTTACTCCAGTGACACCAACAGCGGTTTACTCGAGTAAGCCAGATTCGCTTAATCAAGTAACTCGTGTTCATCACTTACTCGAGTGAGCCATATGCTTACTCGAGTAAAACCCTGCCCAGATCATACCCAGCTCGACCAAACCTAGATTTCACCGATGAAAATTGATACCAAAGACCCAAATTGACTCAACTCAAGCCTCTGAACTCAAATCTAGAGTCAATATCATCAACACAACTCGAAAACACTCTAAATCGACCCAAAATGAATGAGTTTGAAACCCATTCACTAACATGTTTGATTTATGTGAATCCAAGCCTACATTATGTGTTAACAGACTCCTAAAGTCCTAAAATCACAACCCTTAACACTCATTCTAACAGAAACAACCTACATCCGAACCTAGGAGCATTCATTCAAACCCTAAAATGCACATCCATGCAAAATGATGGAAAATGAAAGAATGAAAGGTAGAGCGACGAAATATTACCTCAAAAGACGTCTAAGAAGGAACGAGATTCAACCAAAATGCCTTCTGGACATAATAAGAGTGTTTTGGGTGAGAGGAGATAGAATGAGACAGAAGAAGTTGGGTGGGGGTATATATAGACCATGCACGAAACGACACTGTTTCACGCACTGGGTGCACATCTCACTCGAGTGACAGACCATCTCACTCAAGTGACACACCCCTTACTCGAGTAACACATTCTCAGGTGTTCATCATGTTCATCCCAAAATAAGGCTTACTCGAGTAACCAAATGGTTCACTCGAGTAATACGTGCCCTATCTCACTCGAGTAAGACTTAAACGCTTACTCGAGTAACCCATGGTCCATATCACTCAAGTAACAAGCAATTGATTACTCGAGTAACATAGCTCAACACCATAAGTCACCCACACTACACTCCAATTGATCGAGATCGACTCTGGACAGAATCAAAAACTATAGAGAGCTGTATCAGAATTTGACAGGGAATTACATACTCCTCCCTTCAAAAGAAATTTGTCCTCAAATTTCCAGACAAGCCAAATCAATGCTAGGATTGAACCTAGATCTCTAAATCAACTGATAGATCATAGAACACCGATCTATGAATATAAGACATTTCTAAATCACTCGAACCCATGTATGTAGAAAATGATGCAAGAGTATGCATATACCGATACAGAGACTGATACAGATACAAAAATGCTATGCATGGACAGAGACAGAACATAATGCTTGGACAGACATAAGGGCACCAACCTATGAGTCTGCAGAGTTAAACAACTACGGTATCTATGCCGCATCTCATCCTCAGTCGCCCAAGTGGCCTCCTCAACTGAATGGTGCCTCCAAATCACCTTCACTGAAGCTATCTCCTTATTCTTGAGTTTTTTTACATGATGGTCAACAATCCTCAACGGAACCTCATCATACGATAGATCAGGCATAACTTCGACCGACTGCAGTGCCAAAAAATGAGACAAATTTGAAATATACTTCCTCGGAAGGGAAATATGGAACATTGGATGGACAGAGGCGAACTGAGGCGGTAGTGCCAACTCATATGCCACAGCTCCAACGTGACCTATGATCTCAAAAGGACCAATGTATCTCGGGCTCAACTTGTCCTTCTTCCCAACTCTCATCACGCTTTTTATTGGCGATACTTTGAGAAATACATGGTCTCCACCTACGAACTCAGATGTTTACGCTTAGGATCAACGTAACTCTTCTGACGACTGTGAGCAGTTTGGATCCTCTGATGGATTAACCTGACTTTCTCAATAGTCTCCAAAATAAGATCTGGCCCCAACAGTTCTCTCTATCCGGCCTCAGCTCAACATAGCGGAGATCTACACTTCCTGCCATACAATGCCTCGTATGGTGCCATCCCAATACTCGAATGGTACGGGTTGTTGTATGCAAACTCTACCAGAGGCAAATGGGAATCCTAACTCCCAACAAAATCTACAACACACGCTCTCAATATATCCTCCAAGGTATAAATTATGCGCTCAGACTGACCATCAGTCTACGGATGGAAAGTTGTACTAAAATTCAATCGAGTACCCAACTCCTCCTGCAGTTTACGCCAAAACTGCGATGTGAACTGAGGTCCTCTATCTGACACTATAGAGACTAGTGCACCATGCAGACATACAATTCTGACAATATATAACTTGACCAAGCGTGTCGCTCCATATGTCGTCTTAACCGAAAGAAAATGGGCTGACTTTGTCAAACGGTCAACAATCACCCAAATGGAGTTATACCCAGCAGACGTCCTCGGTAGACCCACTACAAAATCCATCGTGATGTGATTCCATTTTCACTCTGGAAGTGGCATCTGCTGCAGTAATCCCAAAGGTCGCTGGTGTTTAAATTTAACCTATTGACATGTCAAACACCGGCTAACGAACTCATTGATGTCCTTCTTCATCCCTGGCCACCAATAGGATTCTCAAAGCTCCCGATACATCTTAATGTATCTTAGGTGTACAGAATATGTGGAACTATGACCCTCCATCATAATCTCCTCGCGTAGCCCACATGAAGATGGTACGCACAATCTCAGTCTAAACCAAAAGGACTCTAGAGTCATCAATGCTAAAGTCAGGCATCTCAGAAGATTTAACCTTCTCCACCAAACCCAAAATCTCAGTATCCTTCTTTTGAGCCTCTCTAATACGGTCCAACAGAATATGCCTCTCCTCAAAGTGACCCAACAAACTGTAACTCAACTCCGGACTCCATCAGACGCTACCACTCAGACACTGTAGATCGTCTCTCAAAGGAGATGTGAGCTAAGCTACCCACTGACTTTCTACTCATAGCATCAACAATAATATTGGCCTTGCCAGGATGATATGATATGGTGCAATCATAATCCTTCAGCAACTCTAGCCAAAGTCTCTGCCTCAGATTCAGGTCTCGCTGCCCAAAGATGTACTTCAAACTCTTATGATCTGTGAAGATCTCAAAAGTCTCTCCGTACAGATAGTGCATTCATATCTTGAGTGCCAACACCACTACTACTAACTCTAAATCATGCGTCAGATAGTTCTTTTCATGCATCTTAAGTTGCCTTGATGCATAGGTGATTACTTTGTCATGTTGCATCAATACACAACCTAGGCCAACTCTCGATGCATCGCAATACACCATGAAGCCCCCAGAACCAGATGGTAACACCAACACTGGCGCGGTCAAACACTTCTTCAGCTTTTGAAAATTATCCTCACATCTATCAGACAAGACGAACTTGACTCCCGTCAATCGAGTTATATGAGCTGCAATCCTCAAGAAATCTTGGATAAACCTCCTGTAGTACCTGGCCAAACCAAGGAAACTCCGAATCTCCGTAGCGGTCTTAGGCCTCTGCCAATGGAGTACAACCTCCACTTTCTTGGGATCTACCAAAATACCTTCTATCGACACCACGTGTCCGAGAAATGCTACTTGCTCGAGTCAAAACTCGCTCTTCGAGAACTTAGCATAAAGATGATGTTCTCACAAAGTCTACAACACTGATCTCAAATGGTCCTCGTACTCCTCCTTACTCCTCAAGTAGATCAATATGTCATCGATGAAGACAATGCCGAAGCGATCTAGGTACTTTCTGAACACCCTGTTCATCAAATCCATAAATGTTGCGGGAGCATTCGACAGACCTAATGACATCACTAAAAATTCATAGTGGTCATATCTAGTTCGAAACGTCGTCTTAGGAATGTCTTCACCTCGAATCCTGAACTGGTGATATCCTGACCTTAAGTCAATCTTAGAGAACCACTGTGCACCCTGCAACTGGTCAAATAGATCATATATCCTCAGAAGTGGATATCGATTATTCACTGTTACCTTGCTCAACTGACGGTAGTCGATGCACATATGAAGACTTCCATCCTTCTTCTTTACAAACAAGATTGGCGCACCTCAAGGTGAAACACTCGGTCGAACAAACCCTTTATCCAAAAATTCTCTCAGATGAGTCTCCAACTCCTTCAGCTTTGCTGGTGCCATCTGATACGGTGGAATCGATATCGGATCAGTACCAGATTGTACCTCTATGAAAAACTCAATCTCCTGCTCAGGCGAAAGTCCCGGTAACTCCTCCAAAAATACATCAGGAAACTCATGAATCACTGGTGCATCTCCCACTCTCAACTCTGACTCCTCAGGTTCAGTGAGCACAAAATCCAACTATGTCTCACACCCTCGATAGATCATCCTTTCAGCTCTAACCGCTAACAAATAACTCTGTACAACACTATTTCGCTTACCCTGGTAGCAAAACTCAGCCTGATCAGACGGTCGAAAACACTCTCTTGGCAAAGTAATCCAATGTAGCATGCCAATCAGAGAGCCAATCCATACCAAAATGACATCAAACTCTTCCACATCCAATAAGATGAGGTTGGCTACCAAATCATACCCACCAAAAGAGATCACACACTCCTAAATGCCAGAATTCGTTATCATCCTACTGCCTAGAGGTGATGAAACCTCTAACAACTTGTCCAACAGACACATCACTAACCCAGCACGCCCAATAAAATATAGAGTAATGAATGAATGAGATGCACTCGTGTCAAACAATACATATGTTGAAGTACCAAAAATAAAGAGCGTACTAATAACTGCAGCATTGGAGGTCTATGCCTTCTGACGGGTGAGATGATAAACTCGGGCATGCCCTCCTGCAGGTACGCTACTCTGAGCTGCCTGACCACGACCACTGCTCTGGCCAGCTTGGATGCAGCTCCTGGAACATCTACCAGCTCCCCTACCAACACCGGTACTTACTGTAGACTGAACAACCTGTGCCCTTACACCAAGCCTCACCGAACACTCTGCTATCATATGCCTCGAATGTCTACAGTAGAAACAGTTTTCCATCTCTATGTTGATGCCCTAGGATGCCTCTTCTTGCAGATCACGCACTATGAAATCAAGCTTCCCGAGCTCTGTCCTCTACCCTGCCCAGTTGATTGCACCACGCTGAGACTCTGAATGCTCTGACTAGGCCCCTGCCCTCCAAATGAATGTCGGTGCCTCTGACTCGACTGAGCTGCCTGACTTCAGCTCTGATGGCCCCTAGTAGTACCCTCGATCTTCGCCCTCTTAGGCTCCTTTAGGTGGCTATCGTCTATATACATCATCCCCCTAGCAGCCTCTGCAATCTGCCTGATAGTATATAACTCTCAGGTCACCATTATCATGCCAATAGTGGGACGCAACCCCTCTATAAACTTCCTAGCCTAGGCATCCTCTCCCTGACTCGCTGGAGGTGCATACCTACTTAAGTCCTTAAATTTCTCCTCATACTCCGTCACCGACATACCAGCTCCCTGATGAAAATGACTGAACTCATTCTCCTTTCTATCTCGAATACTATAAGGAAGGACAGATGAAATGAGCTCCTTCTTGAATCTAGCCCAACTAAATCCCTCTCGAGCCTTAAGGCTCCTCCACCATCTCGATGCACGACTAGTCAGAAGAAATGCAGCGAGTCTGACCTGGCTGTCATCATCAATAATGCATCTAGCCTCAAAATAATGTTCCACCTCAAGGAAGAAGTCATACAGATCCTTTCCCATCCCACCTGAAAATCTGGGTGGCTTGAGCTTTATGAATCTATCCAACAGATCCTGCTCTCTGCCCTGTGGTGTAACCACCAGAGCAACTACTGCAACCTCTTCCTGCTGAGGCTGTTGAACAAGTGACACCTCATGATGAACTGGTACTGCTCCTACTGGATGAACTCCAGCGGTCTGACCTGGATGAACTCTCTCCAAACGAGTGTCTAAAGTATAACTTATGTGTCTGAAGCTGTCATTTCACTCACCAGGAATCTGAAGCAAAGGATTCATTCAGGCAACATTGGTAGATGGCTGGTCGTGCTGACAGGAATAGGAAGCTGGAACACACACATCTATAACAGATATCAAAAAAATGATGTTGGTACTGTAGTGGTACCAGATGAATGATATGCATATGCAAATGCAGATGCTCAGAGATGCAGAAACTCTATTCTGAATGATAAACCATCATTCGCAACCCAAAATTCAAAGCCCATGTAAACTTACAATTTGGTCCCCAACCAATGTAAAATTACATTCTAGCTCTCGAGACCCTACTAAGTTCTAAATAGCCCTCAAAGTACTCTGAAATTGCTAACTAGTCCTCAAAGTAGTTAAAATTCTCAAAATAATCCCCCAACACTAAGAGGTACAAAGATGTGCAAACTAAACATTTGGTCCCTCAGAACAAAGTCTCATTCAAGTAATCAAAAGGGCTTACTCGAGTGACACCAACACCAAATTACTCGAGTAAGCCAGATTCGCTTACTCAAGTAACCTGTGTTCATCACTTACTCGAGTGAGCCATATGTTTTCTTGAATATGACCTTGCCCAGATCATACCTAGCTCGACCAAACCTCGATGTGCTTACATGATACAAGTCACTTTGATCATATTCAAGAAATTTTGGGTTAACACAATGTGCGTTGTATATGGTACAAGTCAATTTAACGGGACTCATTCAGGAAATAGAAGGATTCCAAATCATACAAAGTGACTTGCACATGATACAAGTCACGTTATAACCTTTTGAATTGATTGCACAAGTATACAAGTCACGTTGCAAATAGTACAAGTCACGTTATATGATGATCAGATGAGGACAAAGCCAAATGCTCCTCGAGGTTTGAATTTGAATATTCTCTAACATACTAATGTGGATTAAAGGTGCAATCTTGAGCATAATCGACAATGCATGTTGCTGATGGTACAAGTCGCGTTGAGAATTCATTTGGTGAATTGTGCATATTCTGAAACGAAGAACAACACACGTTGAACAAGCCACAAGTCACATTTATACTTGATCAATGTACGTTGTACATGATACAAAGCACACAACACCTTATCCATGTATGTTGTACATGATACAAAGTACATTGTATCTGATGTCAGCATTGTACAACATTTTGAATTATTCTCCAACGGCTATATCACTGATTCCAATGGTCACAAACTCCAAGAAGACTATAAATAGACATCTCCAATATCAGAAGAAAGTAGAGAATCATAGAGAAACCTTGGGCTAACTTTGCTATCTTTATTTCTCATTATTTCTCTCATTCTCATTTAATACCCACTCTTGCTATTTTCATTTGCTATTATTCTTGGGTTGGGATGAGTATATAATCTGTGTTTTGAGAAAACAATTTGTAACAATCAAAGTATTTGAGTGAGGGTTGTATAGGTTTTCTTGTTGAGCCTTAGAAAAACAAGTGTGGTTGCTAGTGAGCATTAGAAATAAGAGGTGAATGATTTGCTAGTTGAGCCCGCAAAAACTAGAGGTTTAGTTTTCTTGTTTGGTCCATAAAACAAGATGTAATTGCTTGTTGAGCCTGCAAAAACAAGTGGTATAAACTATTTCCCTCCATCCAAAAGTGAGGAGACAGTGAATTGAAATTCTTGAGTGGATCTCAAGGAGTGGACATAGGTCAAGGAGGACCGAACCACTATAAATTAAGGCTTTATTTTCTCTCTCTTACTCTATTTACTTTCCTTTATATTTGTGAGTTGGTGGTTTTATTGCTTCTGCATTTAAGTTTGATTTTACTTGTTTTAAGCTTTGTTATTTGGTTTAATTTGTAAAAGTTTTCAACAAAGTTTTTAACTTCCTGAAAATTTAATTCACCCCCCTCTTGGATTGTCATTTTTTATTGGGACCAGGACTTTAAGTTGGTATCAGAGCTTGTGCTCTTGATATTTCTTTTTGGCTTAACATCCAAATAGTTAAAGATTCCAAAAATGGCATTTTTTGATAGCATTCATAGATATGAAGGTTTGGCTATTAATTATGCTCCTTTCTTTGATGGAAATGATTACATCTATTGGAAAAAAAAAAAAGAATGAGAGTGTTCCTATAATCAGAAAGTGTAGAGATATGGGATGTTATTGAGGAAGGTCCATTTGTGCCAATCAAGCCTGTTGATGGAAGAAGTGTGAAGAAACAAAAAGAAGAGTGGAATGTAAATGACAAAAGGCTTACATCTTACAACCACAAAGCTATGCATATTTCTCTACTGTTCTTTGAGTAAATCTCAGTTCAATAAGGTTCAACAATGCTCTAATGCTCAAGAAATTTGGCAAACTTTGGAGATTGTTTATGAGGGAACAAGCCAAGTCAAGGACAAAAAATATCTCTTATTGATCACAAATATGAACTGTTTAAGATGGAAGAAGATGAATATATTCAAAAAATGTTTGATCACTTCAATGACATATTCAATGGCCTCAAATATCTTGGCAAATCAAACACAAATTCTGAGATTGTGAGGAAAATTTTAAGGGCTTTGGCAAAAACGTGGGCATCCAAGAAAGATGCAATTTTAGAAGCCAAAGATCTGAATTCGTTGTCTTTGCAGGATTTAATTGGTTCTTTGCTCACTCATGAAATGAGTATGAAAGAAGATGATGAAAAGAAAGGCAAGAAGAAGAGGAGGACATATTTGGGCATTGCATTAAAGGCACCAAAGTGCATTGAAAGCTCAAGCTCAAGTGAGAATGATGATAAAAAGAATGATTCTGATGTGGAATATCTTGCAAAGAAATTCTGCAAAATTTTCAACAAGAAAAGAGTGCAAAGGAGGCAAAGAAGAAGAAGAGCAAACTCATTTGCTATAAGTGTAATAAATCGGGTCATGCTAGACTGGATTGTCCTCATTTGAAGAAGCATAGAAAAAGGAGGAAAAGAAGATTCTTTGATGATGATTCAAGCTCTAGCAGTGATGATGAAATTGGAAGAGTATGTTTGACTGCAATCAAGGCAAAAGAGAAAATCAAAAATCTGGTACCATTTCCCAAAACTCAAATATTTTTTAATTGTGCATTGCATTACATGTTTGTCAACTGATATCTCTTGATGCATACACTAATTTTGTGTTTTTCAAAGGGGGAGATATATATTTTTATTGTTGTGCATGTTTTGAAACAAAAAGGGGGAGTTTTCTTTCCAAAGTCATTTATTTGATAAAATGCATTTACTTAGCAGGACTTTAACTTATGCATTTGATTATTTGGGGGAGAAATGTTTTTAACCCTTCTGATGATATAAAAAGAGGGGGAGGGGGGAAGTGTGCATGAATTTGATCATTTCACATATCTCTTACAATCGGTATCATATGCTTTACAATTGCTATCATTATTGCTTTGAATATCATATATTAATGTGTTGGACTAACCAAGTGACAATGAGTGAAATTCTTGATCAAATTATTTGTTATTGATGAATAAATTTTCAAATTCATGTATGTTTTGTCATCATCAAAAATGGGGAAATTGTTGACTTTGGTTTTGATGATGATGATGATGATTGCAAAATATCCATGAAAAATGTGCTAAGTTGCAAACTTGCTGAAATATGGATACAAAGCGACTTGTACATGATACAAGTCACTTTGATCATATTTAAGAAATTTCAAGTTAACATAATGTGTGTTGTACATGATACTAGTCAATTTAATGAGACTCATTCAGGAAACAAAATGATTCCAAATCATACAAAGCGACTTGCACATGATACAAGTCGCGTTATAACCTTCTGGATTGATTGCACAAGTATACAAGTCAAGTTGCAAAGAGTACAAGTCATGTTATATGATGATCAGATGAGGACAAAGCCAAAACGCTCCTCGGGATTTGAATTTGAATATTCTCTGACATGCTGACGTGGATTAAAGGTGCAATCTTGAGCATAATCGACAATGCATATTACAGATGGTACAAGTCGCGTTGAGAATTCATTGGGTGAATTGTGCATATTCTGAAATGAAGAACAAGGCACATTAAACAAGCCATAAGTCACATTGATACCTGATCAATGTACGTTGTACATGATATAAAGCACACAACACCTGATCAATGTATGTTGTACATGATACAATGTACACTGTATCTGATGTCAGCATTGTACAACATTTGGAATTATTCTCCAATGGCTATATCACTTATTACAGTGGTCACAAACTCCAAGAATGCTATAAATAGACATCTCCAACATCAGAAGAAAGTAGAGAAACATAGAGAAACCTTGGGCTAACTTTGCTATCTTATTTCTCATTATTTCTCTCACTCTCATTTAATACCCATTCTTGCTATTTTCATTTGCTATTATTATTGGGTTGGGATGAGTATATAATCTGTGTTTTGAGAAAAAAATTTGTAACGATCAAAGTATTTGATTGAGGGTTGTATAGGTTTTCATGTTGAGCCTTAGAAAAACAAGTGTGGTTGCTAGTGAGCCTTAGAAAACTAGAGATGAACGGTTTGCTAGTTGAGCCAACAAAACTAGAGGTTTTGTTTTCTTATTTGGTCCATAAAACAAGGTGTAACAGTTTGTTTGTTGAGCCCGCAAAAACAAGTGGTGTAAACGGTTTCCCTCCACCCGAAAGTGAGGAGATAGTGGATTGAAATTCTTGAATGGATCTCAAGGAGTGGGCGTAGGTCAAGGAGGACTGAATCACTATAAATTAAGGCTTTGTTTTCTCTCTCCCAACTCTATTTACTTTCCTTTATATTTGTAAATTTGTGGTTTTATTACTTCTGCATTTAAGTTTGATTTTACAAGCTTTGTTATTTGGTTTAATTTGCAAAAATTTTCAACAAAGTTTTTAACTTCTTGAAAATTTAATTCACCCCCCTTTTGGATTGTCATTTCTTATTGGGACTAGGACTTTCATTGGGTATCAATTTTCATCAGTGAAATCGAGGTTTTGTGGAGTTGGGTATGATTTGGACAGGGTCTTACTCGAGTAAGCAGATGACTCACTCGAGTAAGTGATGAACACGGGTTACTCGAGTAAGCTCATTTGGCTTACTCGAGTAAGTCATTTGGGTTACTCGAGTGAGGCTTTGTTCTGATGGACCAAATGTGTAATTTTGCACATTTTTGTACCTCTAGTGTTGGGGGACTAATTTGGAAATTCTAACTATTTCGAGGATTAGTTAGCAATTCTAGAGTACTTTGAGGACTATTTAGAACTGAGTCAAGTCTCGGGGACTAAAACGTAATTTTATATTGGTCAGAGACCAAACTGTAATTTTACATGGACTTTGAATTTTGGGTTGCGAATGATTGTTTATCATTCGGGATAGAGTTTTAGCATCTCTGAGTGTCTGCATCTGCATATGCATATCATTCATCCGGTACCATCATAGTACCAATATCATTTTTCGATATCTGTTATGGATGTGTCTGTTCCAGCTTCCTGTTCCTGTTAGCATGATCAGCCACCTACCAGTGGTGCCTGACTGGATCATTTGCTTCAGATTCCAAGTGAGTGAAATAACAGCTTCAGACACATAGATTGTGTCTTCCTACTTCTATAGTTTTTGTTGTGTCGGGATATGATATGAAATCTGACTAATAATTGTTTGGCTAATTATTAATCGGACTTATGTGGTTTGTAATAACCAACGTTTTACTCTATTAATATATATGTTGGTATATATATATGTTTTCTAAAAAATATGGAAATCTGCTCTGCATGAATATCTGTGATATTATGGTATATAATATATTACTCTGAGAATTGGGATACCTAGTCACGGGGTACGCAACCTTTTATATATCAATACTCTGTGAAGACCCTAGTTGCTGGGGTAAAGGGGTAGTCGTGTATTTGGCCAGATACATTATCTGTTCTGTCTAGTGGCAAGTCCACAATACTATTTTGTACATTCTGTTATAGTCTCATATTATGACTCTGCTATAAACATATATATTGGAATTATATATATACTCTGATACTGTCTGAATGCATGTTGTCTACTCTGTATGCAAACATTTTGATAAATGTTTTCTGAAAGCTATTATATATGTAGTGTGTATACATATTATGTCAGTACATACGATTGCAGTATCTTTTGAATGGTTTTCAAAACTATCTTTGTGAGGCACGTATGAGGAATCTGAAGTGTTATTCCTCACTGGGTCTTGACCCCCATTTTATTTATGTCTATCTTCTTTGCCTGCCTTACAAATACATTTTCACGCTCAACATCTGTTCGACATTCCGTCACCAGTGAGACATTCTTTGCTATTCAGTGAGTGCCCTCGTTCAGACTCTACTTTTGTATTTGTTGTTAGAGTTTCATACCGAGTTTTTGTGAGGATACTAGTATATACTTTTGTATTTTGGATTTTGATCATATCATAACAATTTTATATGTTATTTTGATAATATTATATTATTATTATTATATCACATTTTGTTAAATAAACGTTTTGATAAATGAATGTTTGGGTAGAATATCTATATCTCCGAGGCTTGAGCGAGATGAGCTCCCATAGACAGTTCACCTTGTACGCCGGTCACTGGCCCGACTAGGGTCGTGACAGATACTCACACGGGTGCTAATGCGCTGGATCAAAGTGCTTTTTGGTTTAAGCAACGCGGTTTCGACCTGTTGTGGACGCAACAACTTTAATACCTATTGGGGAGAGCTTTCCACACACTTATGTACAGTTTGGCTCGAAACCAGGCTAATTGATTCCCAATTGGGGTCGGATACCGGTTGGTCTGAGACTAAAAAAAAATCCAATTTGATGATTTAATTTCATTATAATTTGAAGGCTCCAAAAAAGATGGACTAATTATTTATTATTTGATTTATAAAACACCAAAAAACTCTTTAATCTATTGCCTTAATTCAAATTTTGGTTTAGAAAAATTCATGTTGTTTGGCAATCATAATGATGAAAAGATTCAAGCAATTTATGTCTAACTTGTCCAATAGTCATTTTACTAGATGTTGTTTTAATGTTTTCATATCCAAATTTTAATATGATAATTTTAAGGTTATTATAAGCGTTTAGAAGAGGGCAATCCGTTATGAGTCGTTTTGTAGTACAGGATGGCCTCAAGTTTTTGTCGATGGAATTTGATAAGGTTTCAATACTTTGCCAAAATGAATATTAATATCCGCCTAATCAAAATAATTGGAGCAAAACCATTTGCTCTGCTTCTGCGGATGAAGACGACACTGGCACTGCCCTTAGTTAAAATTTCGTAATTCCTAATCAAGATGGCAAAAAAGGAGAATTTATTTGCATTGTCTTTTTACTTTCACCTTCACTTTGTTAGCGTCATAATGCAAGGACACAAAAAAGATACACCGCCAGAGTTTCATAATAAATTAGTCTCCCTAGAACTTAAAAAACATTTAAGCAATTTTCCATGAAAATAATTTATAGGGGAATTACTATTCATCCGTGTAAAATATCAAATTAATTAATTAATTATACTACTATATTTTTAAAAGGCTCATATTTCGTTCATAAAATTTATATTGTTAATTGAAAGTAAAGAAAATCATTAAAATACATTCCTGCCTTTTTACACCTGAGACCCAATTGACATGTTCTCCATTTTCACTCTCTCTCTCTCTCTAATTACGCCATTCCCTTCTTTCTCACCTCCTATTTTCCCTCTCAGTCTCACTCCTCGTCACTATGGAATATTATGATTGTTTAATTTCACAAGAACAAACGGTAGATTTGAAAGAAAAAGTAGGAAGAGTAGTGAAGGCACCAAAAACTATGGAAAGATAGATGAATGATATAGAGGTTGCCGCAAGTGTTTGTTTTGGGTAGAATAGATAAATTACAGTGTACCAATACATACAGAACCCATATTTGATAAATTCAGATAAATTACATGGTTTTGGTTTCAAAGTTGGCTTCTTTCTTGGCTGCTTTCTAGCTTTATACACAACAGAACCCATATTTGATAAATTCAGACTTCATAGTACCAATAACTGACGAAACAACATTGTTAATTAGTTGAGAATTAGTTGATGCTAATAATGTGAGACATCGTTGTTGATAAGTGCATGTAAGTTCAATGGCAGTAATTGATTCTTTGTCATGCTTTGTACTAATGGTTGGACCACAAGTTCGTGTTGTTGGTGTGGAACACATCCCAGAGTTGGTTGCTTCATCAATCAGGAATATTGAGAAAAGTGCAGCAGCTCCATT
>CAODLS010625591.1:0-14786 GCA_948243855.1 Flueggea neowawraea
ACACACTAATCAACACTGAGAAAGGCAACTTTACGCAAAAAAATATTGAAATTCATAGGTAAAAAATTGAAGAAAAAAGGCACAGACCTGTTCTTGACCATACTTCTGATGCTACTGATTTTGAATAGCAGAGCTGAAGTACAGAGAAGCGTTGTAAATCAAGTAAGAGGAGTGCTTTGTCAAATTCAACAACACGAAATCGAAGTTGAATCCCACAACGGTGTGAAACAGACAAACAAATCAATCCTCACACAACACCAATTACAAAAGAAAAAAAGCACGACAAATCCATCAAAGAAAAGTAGAAAAGCTGAAACCTTTTGCGGCTGGAATTCAAGATGACTTGAGGGTAGAAGCTGACAGACCATGAAAAGAAAGCGATCTAGCGGTATTGAGTTCCAATTCGCCATCTCTCTCTCTCTCTCTCTCTGTGCGAGTTCCAAGTTGGCCGGAGACGGAGAGTGAGAGGAGGTGGTTTGGGTGATAACTACCTTCTGAACGTCGCCTTTGGGTTGGTTGCTTTTGGGTTGGGTCTCTTGCAGTTAGTCGTTTGTGTGGGACACATTTCTTACATCGACGGACAGGATTTGGTAAACTGGTGTGTCACAAAATATTCATTTAAATAAGGCTTCATGGCGCTTCTAAAATTTGACAATATCTCTTATATAGTTTATCAATTTTTAAAATCTTTTATTTTAATTACTCACTTTTAACTCTATTTATTTTTTTAACAAAAAATTTTAAAAAATAAAATTATCCTCAACTTTAAAATTAATTTACACTAAAATTAAAAAAACCGCAATCCCATCATCACCACCGACATCAATCACAACCACCAACACCACCTCCAAGCTTGAAAACCAATAACTAATAACATTCATTCACAGCAACAAAACTCCCTACCACCACCACCACCTCCAAGCTAGAAAACTAGTCACTAAAAACATCCATTCACCAACAGCAAAACTCTCTGCACAAAAATTTATCCACCATCCAAAAACAACAATTTATCTAAAACTCATTTGTTGAATCAAAACATCAAGGAAATAAAAAAAATCTCAAAATTACAATAAAAAAACTGAGATTGATGTTGTTAGTACAGACACCATCAACAAATAAATAAGCAAAAAATATGAGGAGTAAAAACTCAAAACAAACATCATCCTCTTCCGCCACTGACCATCCAAACCATCCCAACATCCACTGCAATCCATCACCAAAATTGACCACCACAGTCGCTGCCACTATAACCTGACACCAGCCACCAAAACCACCATCTTTTCCACCAAAATCATCATTCATTCTCGCAAAACCAGACCATTTCCAATGCCATAACCGCCATCCAAAACCTGTACCTGAAACCAAAAACACCAAAACAACTCAAGCCACCATTTCTACCTCCGAAATCGTCACCCTCTTCACTACCCAAACCCAAAATCGTCTCCCTCTTCACCTCCCAAACCTTAAACTGTCGCCAAAATCACCTTCTTCTCCACTAAAAAAAGTCACCCTTCAACCATTTCCACCGCCCAAACCCGAGGACACCACACCCAAAACAATCCCAAATTACTGTGACCACGCATCTTTTGGAGAGTGTCGACAAGGGTTTTGAGGTCAGTGAGGTGTTGAGAGAGAGCAGAGATATGTGGGTCTTTAGAGAGGATAGTATCAGACTTAATTTAAAGCTCTAACAGGGCTATAATGGCGAGAGAGTTCGATTTAAAGCTCTAACAGGACTTTAATGGAGAGAGAGTTGGAGTCAACAGAATTGGGAGATGGGTGGGCTTGGAGGTTGTGAGAGGCTTGTTTAAGAGCTTCAAGGACTTCAATGACTTTTGAAAGTTCCTCTGTTGAAGTAGAAGTTGTCATTGTTGTTCTTCTTCATCGTTGTCGCCGTTGTGCAGGGAGAGAATGATGGGTTTGATAGTGGAGAATGGATCTAGTGGTGGCGGTGGTTCTTCATCATTGATGTGTTTCACGGTGGTGGATTTGGAGTGTGAGATGAGGGGAGAGAGAGAGAGTCGTCGACGACATGGTAGTCCAAGAGAGAGAGACGAAGATGATGGGTTTGGTCTGGTGAGTGCTTGAAGAAGAGGAGGGGGCTAGGTTGGCTAGGGTTTTAGAGGAGGCGAAGAGAAGAGCTGAGAAATTCTCGGAGAGAGAACGTGAAGAAGGTTGGTGGAGATGGTGAGATTAAGAAGAAGACAAGGGTTGGTTTTGGGTGGCTAGGTCTGGTTAGTTTTGGGTTAAAATTGGCTATGGTTAAAAGGGTATTTTTGTCATCAAATGTTTGAAATTAGTATGGCCTATTTGCCATGTGAGAAAATCTGTCGTGGCACGTTAAATTTGACTGATGGAGATGGACCGCACGATAGATATGGTCAAACTTCAGGAACCGCCATGGAATTTACCCTTTAAATAAAGTTGGTTCCAGTTCATGAACTGACGGTTCCGGTTCCGTAAAACTCCTGAACCGAAGCTAAACCGCTTTCAGTTTGTTGCAGTTTGGTCAGTGGTTTGAGCGGTTCGATCAGCGGTTACGGTTCCGATTCTGTTTGGTTCAAACTGATTTTTTTTATTTTTTAAAATAATGTTAAAACCGCTAATTTATGAGGTTAAAATCACTGGTTTAGGAGGTTAACCGTCGATTTAAAAAAATTAAACTACTGATTTTGATTAAACTGCTGGTTTAAAAGGATTATCGGTGGTTCAAACCATTGGTTCAAATCACCGGTTAACCAGCAATTTGACAAGTTTAGAAATCTTGAACCTGAACCGTACCTAGTTGGGGATGGTTTGGCCAATTTCGGTTCTAATTTGAATCGGTATGGTTCAGGATTGGTTATGTTTAGTTGTAATTACTTTAAATTTTTTAGGCTGCTTATAATCTAGGGTCCCTGAAGTCGTCCTGCAGGACGCCTGCTAAGCATTTTTATTATTATTTTATTAAAATTCACAGTTCCTAACCCCTAAGCTTTTTCATCAGTAACCCAATGTCCCAGTAAGAATCCCGCAGGACGCCTACTCAGCTTTCCACTAAACACAATTTAATTTTAATCATCCAACTTTTATCTACTATTTTATTTAATACTTTCTACCCCAAATTCATTAAAATAAAAAGTATTCATTCAAATAAAAATAATTCATTAAAATAAAAATATTACATTGAAATTAAAAATACATTAAAATAAAAATATATTAAAATAAAGTTTATAATTTCTTAAAATAAAATAATAATACATGAAAATAAAATTCGGTATTATTTTTCACGATTGTTCCATAGATATTCTACTAAATCCGCCCGGAGACGATAATGTTGCTCACGATCACGAATATCGGTGAACCTTTGGATATACATTGCAAAGTTGGATTGACCTCCCTGTGATGCATTCGCTTGATGACCGTTTCCTTCTCCTGTCCAGTTTGTCACGGCGTAGCTTTCGTCTTCAATGATCATGTTGTGGAATATGATACATGCGTACATTATTTTTGTCATATGATGTTTGTAGTACAAACATTCGGGTTCTCGTATAATCGCCCATCTCGCCTGGAGTATCCCGAAGACTCTTTCGACGTTCTTTTTAGCCGACTTTTGCCTTTATTTGAATAAACTTGTTTTTTCATCCCCTGAGTAAGTAAATGTTTTAACAAATGTAGCACATTCGGGATATATTCCGTCTGTCAGATAATACCCTTAGTTGTAGGTTGTACCATTTACAACGTATTCAACTGTAAGCACCCTCTTTTTTAATACGTCGTTGAAGATAGGTGATTGGTTCAGGACATTGATATCATTGTTAGAGCCCGCCACCCCGTAATAGGCATGCCAAATCCATAAATCTGCGCTGGCCACAACCTCCAGTATAATCGTAGGATGTCCATGGTCACCTAGTGTATATTGCCCTTTCCAAGTCGTTGGACAATTTCGTCATGCCCAGTGCATACAATCAACGCTCTCGAGCATCCCTGAAAAGTCGTGCTGTTCTTCGTGCATTGTGTGGAGTAGCTGAACATCGGCAATGGTCGATTTTCTCAAATATCTGCTACCGAAAACTTCTACGACACACTGACAAAAATTCTTCAAACAATGGTTGACAGTGGACTCACTGAGACGTAAATATTCATCAAACAAATCACTAGAACAACCATATGTCAACTGTCGTATTGTAGTCGTGCATTTTTTAAGTGATGAAAGACTAGAGAAACCAATCACATCAAGGGTTTGGCGAAAATAGTCGGAGTGATTTCCGACGGCCTCTACGATCCGCAAAAATAAATCCCTCCTCATACGAAACCTACGCCAAAAAATATCATCATTGTAGGTGAGATTTTCAGAAAAATAGTCAGGAACTAACCGTTTGTGACCACCCACGAGATCTCGGTTAATATAACGTCTTGGTCTTTTTTTACGGCGTCGGCTGGAGGATTCATTATGTAGTATGGTTTGTTGTACGAATTTCAACATCTCTTATTCAGCAGGATCATTCCAAATAGATTGCTTGAAATTATCTCGAATTTTTTTGTACTCCTCGTCATCAGAAGAGAAAATATTTGCAAGTGCAAGTTCTTCCATTGTTTTGTTTTTGTTGTTTGAAAAATAATCGAAAAAATCGTTAGAATCTATTAAAAAAATATTTAGAGAGAAATGGGTGTTTGAAGTGAAGAAATGATAGAAAAAAATATGTTTATGGTGATATTTATAGGAAAATAGGTAAAACTAGCCGTTAGGGACCAAAAAGATAATTTTTCGGCCCCCAACGATACTCCAACGGTAATATTACCGTTGGAGTAAATCTGACCGTTTGATCAATCAGATCCAACGATCAAATTTAAATATTTTTTTTTTAAAAAGTAAATGTCAGACGCGAGACCCACTTACGCATATAGTCCATCCTTTCGTAAGAAGAAAGGCTACCGAACTTAATGCGTCCTGGTCTGAGAACTAAAACAATATTACAACCCGCCTTATTGAAATAAATTTATTAAAAATAATAATTTAACCGATCAATTAGTATCAGAGACTAAATGCGAATAAAAATCTAAAATATTGATGACATTCAAGGTCTATTTTATCAAAATCAATTGATTTATTTTTAACTAATTAATCTAAAAAAGAAAGAGTTTTTTTCTGAAAAAGTGGGGTATTATTTAGAATAGTCTTGGACACCTGGGAAAAGAAAGTGGATACAAGAGGTCAGCATTGATGTCATTTCTTAAACCTAAAAATATCCTAACTTTTTTTTTTTGAAATCAAAATATCCAAACATTTGGAAGTTGATGAATTGGGATGGTTGTACGGTCCGATTCATTCAATAAATGAGATATATATATATATATATATATATATATATAGTACTTTGTCTTGTCTGTTTCGTTGGCTTTGGTAAGCACTTGCATTTGTCTAGTACTAATAAAAACTCAAATGGTTTTCACCAATACCAAAACCTTCTTGATCGATTGACGATGGCGGCATTTTCTAACGGAACATGACCTGACAAAGCCAAAAACAGATGAGGGAGACAACTCTCTAAGATATATTGAGTAGAGGGACATAGTGTTGAACCAATAAGAGCTTTCTCTTTTGATCTTGATCACCAATTGTAAGAAAAAGATTACCATTCAAGTATTCTCTTGCTTTAATCACTGCTCACCGGCCATGAACCAAATGCCGCTTGTAATTATTAATGTAATCGTTTCTAATACTAAAAAAATTAAGAGTTTGAGAATGCAATTCTAATGAAAATAATTAAAATGACTTAAAAAAGAAAGAAAGAAAAAACAAAGGGAGAGGGGAACAACACCAACAGTGACAAATTTTTAACCGAATTGTTGTTCGTGTGGATAACAAAAATACAGATATGATATTTGCCCAATTTTTATACATCTGATATATTTCTCCTATACGGGCAAAAATAAAATGAAGGACTATGAGATCGACTAATTCTCTTTTAGTATATTTGGCTCCCATTTGGAACTGAAGACTCTATCATTACTGCGCTATAAGCCTATTGGTATTGATTTTTACATAATCATATCTTGCTTCCTAATACAACAGATTTCGGGCAGAAGAAAGAATCTCATACATTGTCTTAGTGCGGTGGTTCATCTGACAATTTAGACTCCATGCCCTCTTCAACTATTTCAGAGGAGGATTGGACTTTTTTTGCAGGATATAAGATGTAATGCTGACACACGAAGAGGATATCAAAGAAAATGGACACCTGCAACATGCATAATGTCAGAGCCAAAGTGAAAAGAACAACAGAAAATCGGATAGCATAACTATCCATGTAGCTCTCATTGGTACTATAGTCAACTCCAATACTAAAGGGTTCGATTTCCGGTCGGAGCATATGACTAATCGAGGAAAAAAAGTATTGAAAAGTTATGCTGCATATCCTATGCAACAGGGTTAAGGTTCATAATATTCATGGCTATCATTTATCGTAACTGTATTGAATGAATCAAAATCAAAGTGCAGAAATATTGCATACCAAAGACAGCAATGTCTTCCCTATGTTGCCGTAGAAGTTCACCCAAGAATCTGGAAAGAAAAACATTAATGTTAAAAACATAATGAAATGGCAAGTAGCAAAAATAATTTGGTTCAGGAAGAGAGAACACACGTTGATCTATGGACTGTACAGCCATCTGCGCATAATTTGTTATCCCTCCAGTAAAATCAAGTAAGATATTTCCAATGCTGAAACCATCTGTGCTTTTTCGCATAAAGTTCATGAATGCCTGCGTCACACATGAATTGTATATAAAAATTTACGTTTCGTGTCAAGGTCAGATGAACAAGTCATCAAGCATTAAAACAATGGATGAAAAAGATACTTCTGAATTTTTTTACAGAAATACATTAACTGGAAAATCAGCATGTGTTTTTCACGTTGATTGATAAAGGGTAGCTCCTGCTGATAATAAATAGTATCACATCAACAAAAATGTGAGCAGAAAATTCCTGGAAAAGGTTCATCTGCAATTTACTAGGATCAATTATTACAAATATGAAATTTGAGCCCCAAATTGACCTTAAACCTGACGAAAAACATCAGCTACGGTTGTTTCTTTCATTATCTTTTTTTTTTAATATTACAACCCTTTTTTTTGCAGGCTCTTTGTTGGTTCTGGGGTAAAAAACAATTCCTAGTAATATATCATCACTTGATGCAGGAAACATGAACACAATACCAAGCAGTAATACTGACCTGTGGAATATATTTGATTACTGTCATGGAAACCTGAATTGAGCTGCAACAAAATTTTTAAAAGGAATAAGATTGAAATTAGAACTTTTTATCTGTCATAGAAATCCAGAACTTGCAGTTTTGTTCACTGAAAAATTTCACCAGAGAAAAGGCGTGAACTTACTTGAAGACAGAGATGAGCCAGAGCCAAGAATGTTTAGGCAAAGCTATGAAGAAACAAATTGCAGCAGCAAGCCATACAATGCATACAATTGCAACAGCAATCTTGGATATCTTCTGATTTCCACGCTGTTCAAAATGAAAGCATTAATACAACATCACTGCATCTAACAAATTCGAAGAAATTATTACCCATTAAGGAAGAGCAAACAACTTACCTCATAGATTGCAACTTGAACCAGCGTAATCGCTGTTAGCAACGCAGCATGTATTGAAAAGGCAACATCGTTTGCAGCCACAGGTATCATCTAGAGAAAAAGAAAATTTAGAAGAAACCAGGCAAGTAAGCACAAATTACCCAATGAAAACAATCACAAACGATTATAAATAACTGTAAAGGTTCAATCTTTGTTTAATCCATATCTGTATACACAAAATGTTTCTGATTCAATGATAAGATCAATAACTGATCTCCTTCAAGCCGTAAAGGTTCAACTTTCATTTAAACCATAACTACATATTCAAAATATTTCTGATTTAATGACAAGAACAAATACTCAACTAGCTAGAATCAATTAATCAAAAGAACAAAGAGAACCCACGAAAAGAAAATGGAAGAAAACGCAGTAATCAACACTGAGAAAGGCAACTTTACACTAAAAATTGAAATTTATAGGTAAAAAGGCAGAGACCTGTTCTTGACCATACTTCTGATGGTACTGATTTTGAATAGCAGCGCTGAAGTAAAGAGACGCATTGTAAACCAAGTAGGAGGAGTGCTTTGTCAAATTCAGCAACACGAAATCGAAGTTCAATCCCACCACGCTGTGAAATAGACAAACACATCATTATCACAACAACAACAATTACAAAAAAAACGACCAACCGATCAAAGCAAAGCAGAAAAGCTGAAACCTTTTGAGGCGGAAATTCAAGATGACTTGAGGGTAGAAGCTGATTGACCATGCAACGAAAGCGAGCCAACCAAAAGTTTCGTACGTGATTTCTAGTGGTACTGAATTCCATTTTGACATGGTGTCTCTGTATGTGTGAGTCTCAACTTTGATGGAGATGGAGAGTGAGAGGAGCCCTTAATAACCACCTTATCTTTCTAACGTGCAAGAACAGGATCTGTGAATGGGTTAGTGTCTGACATGACAAAACATTACTTCTGAATGTGATCAATTAACTAAATTAACTAAACAGTGCAAGGTTTAATTAAGTTACAAATCCCGCCAAAATAATTTGAGTTACAAAAGAGAGTAAAACAGAGCAAAGTACTAACCGTAAGGTCGCTCTGAATTTTTCTATTACTTAACAAAAGTTTTGATCTAACTCTCTTATTTATAGAGGAGCTATGTGGACTCCTAAACTAATTAGAATTCCATCAAATTTTATTCCATCTACAAGTCATAATAGTAATTTGATTAGCCTTATTAGCACATATCCTAACCAGACTAGGTTTAGGCTTATTTTTTTCTAAATTGACAAAGCAAGGTCCGGAGATATTATTAGTGGAATAAAATAAATATAAGCGCAATAATAAGATTATAAATATGACGAACCGTGTCGTCATTAGAAAAAAAATGATGTTATGAATCACACTGCAATTGTATAGTTTTATTATTGTTAAGATGTATATTTATGAGCTCTAAAGGACTGGGTCTAACGGTAATTAATTAATACTTATAGTTGAACGTTCTAGTTCCGAACTTTAGTAGAGGTATGAGCGATAATTAACTAATATTTACAGCTGGAGGTTCTAGTTTGAATCTTGATGGAAGTAAAAGATGTATATTTATGAATTGATCTGTTTCCAAATAATGAATTCAAACAAAAGAAAAACTAAATAATTTAAAAAAGATAAATAGAAAAGAGTTTGTTTTTATGAAATATTTGGAGTAGTTTTGGGAAAAGAGAGTGGAGAAGAGGTCAGCATTGATGTCATTTTATCAAAATCTTCATTCTAAAAATATCTTTTTTTTTTCAATTTAAAGAGGAACTGAGAACTATCAGTAGTGACATTATTCCTGTTGATCGTGATCATGCAGATACTTACTCTTCGTCGTAGAATGTCCCTTTGCGCAGCGATAGCCGGGATAATCAGTAATCATGACATCCGCTAGGAGCAGCGGGATAAACCCACGGGGAATAACCGGAGACTTACCCCAAAAATCAAGAGAGACGTTAAGTCTCAAACCCTGATATCCAAGTAGGGGTGTCAAACCAGTTAGCGGGTCGTGTTGTATCTTGTCGACCTACTTTGGTGACACGATTAGGGTCAACACGAACACTACCTATTTAATAAACGGGTTGACACGACACAACACGATTATTAAACGGGTTGACACAATACTACACGAATAACCCGTTTAATTAAATGAGTCGTATTGTTTATTAAAATTTGACACGACCCGTCAACCCGTTTAACCCACTTAACTCATGTATGACTCATTTAACCTATTTAACATTCCATTTTTAACACAATTCAAATTAAAAATGCAATTAAAATTAACACAAAAAAAATATGTGACACTGTGAGTCTGTGATTTAGTTTTGTACTTGTATAGAGTGTCTCAAATTAAATATCTCATATATATTACATATATTATATATATATTATATAATTTATAAATGGATTCGCGGGTCGACACGACCTGTTTATGACACGAACCCGTTTATACTCAATCCTAACCAGCTAAATTTACGTGTTACACGTATCGTGTTATCGTGTTGTGACCCATTTTAATACCCCTATATCCAAGTGCACAGACAAAAGTCCCTACCGCTGAGCTACCTCCAGGGAGATCTTCATTCAAAAAATATCAATAAGATTGGAAGGGAAGCTGATGAATCGGGATGGGATGGCTGTATGGTTGGTCACACACAATAAATAAATGAGTTTTCCAATTATACTCGTTGGCTTTGATAAGCTATTGTATTTGTCATCTTCCAAGTTATTAAAAACAGTACGTTGGGCAAGAAAAAAGATATCAACACGGTAAGTTTAACTACTGAAAACGTAAGGGCAAGTGGGTGGGTGGGTTGAGATGATCTCATTCCATTCTCATGTCTTGAAAATTGTGGGTTTGAGTTTACTAAAGGAAAGAGAAAGGGATTTAAGAATAGTATAGTAGATGCATTGTATTCCAATTAAAAAATAACTACCGAAAACATAAAGTGATATGAACTCTTTCTTTGTTATATAAAACTTTTTTAGAATTCAAATTTTAAATAGAGAAGTTTAATAAAAAGAATTTTCTTATTCAAAAAAATTACCTAGTTTCTAGATATAAATAAAAAAATAATATATTTAAGGACATAGGTTCCAATTTAGACATGTTATTTTCAAACCGAACCAGAATTGGCCCAGTCAAAACTGAAACTGAACCGGAACTAGCTGACTAAAACAGGAGGGTTGCGGTTCAGGTTGTGGTTCGACCTCTCCAAAAACTGTGGAATCGGCAACCGCCGGTTCGTGCAGCCATTTCTTTTTTTTTGTTTTTTTTCCTTTTTCAACTCTATAAATACCCATATCTTACCAATTTTACATCATTCATTCTCTCTCAATCTCAATCTCTCCTACATTCTCACTCTTTCAAAATTTATTTTGCTCTAAATTATTTTTATTAATTATTTATATATTTTATTATTGCAATTACGTTTTCTATAATTCACTAAGTTATTTTTTGCAATTACATTTTTTCAAATTCCTTCTAATTTTTTACTATAGTTTAATTTAGTTATTTTGTTATTTCATTACATTTAATTAATATTTGCATCAATGAAAAATTTTAATAGAAATAGAAATTTTGAAAGTTATAAAATTGGAAATATTAAAACTCAAGAGAGTCAAACTCAACCAATTCCCACCCAAGGAGATGATGGAGGAGCGGAAGAAAGAGTTTCTAGTTCCAATATTTTTAAAACTCATTTTAAGAAAATTCCTAGTGTTTTTTTATTTTATTTAAAATTATGTGATGTAATTACTAGTAGAATAGTTAATTTATTTGGAAATTATTTTTAAAAAATAGAATAGAATGTATTATTAGTACTATAGTTAATTATTTAATATAATAAAATTTACAAACTGAAAAAATAAATGACGGGATAAAATAGAGGGTTAAAAACAAAATTTTCAAAAAAAAAAAGGAAACCGAACCGAATCGAAACTGGCGGTTGAACCGGTCAAAACAAATCAAATCCGGTATATGGATGTGCATTTGCTACATATATATGGAATATATGTATATAAATACTTTGATATGGGGCACCTATACTACGTAAGGAATACATGGTCGTCAACTGCAAACTCCAAATGTTTACGCTTTGGATCAGCGTAACTCTTTTGGCGACTATGAGCAGTCTGGATACGCTGCTGGACTAACCTGACTCTCTCAGTAGTCTCCAAAATAAGATCTGGTCCCAACGCCTCTCTCTCACCGGCATCGACACAACATAATGGAGATATACACTTTCTGCCATACAACGCCTCGTAAGGTGTCATCCTGATACTCGAATGGTACGAGTTGTTATATGCAAACTCCACCAAAGGAAAATGGAAATCCCAACTCCCAGAAAAACCCAATGCTCACACTCTCAACATATCTTCTAGAGTCTGAATCGTGCGATCAGACTAACCATCAGTCTGCGGATGCAAAGCTGTGCTGAAGTCCAGTCGAGTACCCAACTCCTCCTGTAGTTTACGCCAAAATTGTGAGGTAAACTGAGGTCTTCTGTCAGACACTATGGACACTGACATACCATGCAAACATACAATCCGATCAATGTACAACCTCGTTAGATGTGCCACTCCATATGTCCTCTTGACGGGAAAGAAGTGAGCTAACTTGGTCAATCGATACACGATGACCCAAATAGAATCATATCTGGCAGATGTCCTCGGTAAACCAACCACAAAATCCATGGTAAAGCGGTCCCACTTCCACTTGGGAAGTGTCATCTGCTACAATAACCCAAAAGGACATTGATGTTCGAACTTGACCTACTGACAGGTCAAACACTGACTAACAAACTATGTTATGCCCTTCTTCATTTCCGGCCACCAATATGACTCTCAAAGATCCCGATACAACTTGATGTATCCCAGGTGTATAGAATACATATAATTGTGCCCCTCGGTCATAATCTCCTCGCGTAAACAACTTGAAGATGGAATGCATAACCTCAGTCCAAACCAAAGGACTTTAGAGTCATCAATACTGAATCCAGGCACCTCGGACGACTTAACCCTCTCAATCAATTTTTGAAAATCAAAATCCTCCTTCTGAGCCTTTCTAATCCAGTCTAATAGGATAGGTCTCGCCTCAATATGACCAAGCAACACTCTTGAGTCATCAAACTGTAAATCAACTCCAAACTCCATTAGATGCACAACTCAGACACTACAGGTCGTCTCTCAACAGAGATATGAGCTAAGCTACCCACTAACTTCCTACTCAGAGCATCTGTAACCACGTTAGCCTTGCTAGGATGGTACGATATAGTGCAATCATAATTCTTAAGCAACTCTAACCAACATGTCTGCCTCGGATTTAGGTCTCGCTGCCTAAATATGTACTTCAGACTCTTATGATCTGTGAAGATCTCAAAAGTCTCTCTGTACAAATAATACCTCCAAATCTTGAGTGCAAACACAATAACTGCTAACTCCAAATTGTGTGTCGGATAATTTTGCTCATGCCTCTTGAGATATCTCGATACATAGGAAATCACCTTGCCATACTGCATCAATACACAACCCAAGCCAACTCTATATGCATCACAATACACTGCAAACCCTCCAGTACCTGAAGGTAGAACCAACACTGGCGCACTAGTCAAATATTTCTTCAGCTTCTGAAAACTGTCTTCACATTTATCAGACTAGACAAATTTGGCTCCTTTTTGTGTCAACCGAGTCATAAGAGCTGCAATCCTCTAGAAATTTTGGATAAACCTCCTACAGTACCCGACCAAACCGAAGAAACTCCAAATCTCTGTAGCGGTCTTAGGCCTCTCCCAATGGAGTTCATCCTCTACCTTCTTAGGATCAACCAAAATACCTTCTCTCGACACCACGTGTCTGAGAAATGCTATCTGTTCGAGCCAAAACTCGCACTTTGAGAACTTAGCATAAATATGATGTTCTTATAGAGTCTGTAACACTGACCTCAAATGGTCCTTGTGCTCCTCTCTACTCCTCGAGTAGATCAATATGTAATCGATGAAGACAATAACGAAATGATCTAGATACGGTCTGAACACCATGTTCATCAAATCCATAAACACTTCAGGGGCATTCGTCAAATCGAATGACATCACCAAAAACTCATAGTGACCATATCTAGTTTGGAACGCCATCTTAGGAATGTTCTCACCTCTAATCCTCAACTGATGATATCCCGACCCCAAGTCGATCTTAGAGAACCACTGTGCACCCTGCAACTGGTCAAATAGATCATCTATCCTCATAAATGGTTATCTTTTTTTCACTGTCACCTGTTGAATCAAGTTTTTGATTAACATAAAAACTCCTAAATTTTGATAAAGTAACAAAACAATTGAAATAGTTAAGCTAAACATGTTCTTCAAATCTCCAAGAACATTAAATAATGGTCCATGTACTTGAAACCAAGACCTATGCACGTTGATCAAAGATAAAGATGCATCGAGAAGTCAGAGATGGACGCTATGCATACAAGAGCTCATGCTATGCGCATAGAAGACAAATGCAACACACACAAATGCTATGATTCGGTCAAGAAGAATGGATCAATATCATACTGTGCGCATAGGAATAAGTGAAGTGCGCATAGACGGGGTACAATCAGAATAACATAATGGATCAGTATATTGCTATGGGCGTTGACATAGACCCAATCACGTAGTAACTAGCTTGGTATAATCAGAAAATTAGAGAAATTCACAAAGTCAAGTTTCGGCATGCTCTATCCCAGTTGTTTGCGCTTCAAAGGATCATGCTACGCACACAAAACATACTTATGTGCACGTCGACGAAGAAAATATTTGTCTGACTGAATAATGCCAAAATTTGTTACATGGTGTTAGGATACCAACGACAATATTTTCTGACATGAATTCAGAAAGCTTCAGAACAGTGAATCACAGACAGAGAATCAAGTTGCAGAAGACGTCACAACAAAGGTGAGTTATGCTACCTGACAAATAACAGACGCTCCTCGGTTTTTGAAATTTTTGAATATCTTCTGACACAGTCACGGGGAAGATCAAAGATATAAATATTGAAGACTTGACTACGTACACAACACTGAGTACAACACACACAACATTCAAGCTCTGTGTACACAGATAAAGGTACTAAGCACGTAGTTACTTCTTGATCTAAAACAGTAGGTACTGGAAATCAGTCTATGCACACAAAAGGAATGT
>CAODLS010625933.1:0-10246 GCA_948243855.1 Flueggea neowawraea
CAAAAGTTATCTCAACCGTTGCTAAAGAACTACGCCATTCCAGTTCTCAACCTTCCACTTCCAAATCGTGATTCTCACTCTCACGGATTCACATTGTTATTCATGTATACATCTTGCATTTCATCTCTCATTTTTACTTCTCGAATGTTTACATTTCATATATATGACACATATATTAATCGAATTGGTATTCACTCAACTTTTGGGCTATCTCATTATGATTCTATGTCTTTTGATTATAACAAAAATGGGGAGAACAATATATGTTAGTTTGTCTATTCTGAAATTGCTATTAAAATGTGCACTAACATCTGGACAAGGACGACCAACCTTGATCAAAAATGTTTTAGAGATGTAAATACTAGGTGCATTGATTGAGGGAGAGTGCAAACTATCTCAATGTTTTGTTATCATCAAAAAGGGGGAGAATGTTGAATCAAGTTTTTGATTAACATAAAAACTCCTAAATTTTGATAACTTAACAAAACAATTGAAATAGTTAAGCTAAGCATATTCCTCAACTCTCCAAGAACATTAAAGAATGGTCCATATACTTTAAACCAAGACCTATGCATGTTGATCAGAGATAGAGATGCATCGAGAAGTCAGAGATGGATGATATGCGCACAAGAGCTCATGCAATGCCCGTAGAACAGGTGTTATGCACTTAGAAGATAAATGCAACACACATAAATGTTGTGATTCAATCAAGAAGAAAACCCAGTATCCTACTGTGCGCGTAGGAATAAGTGCAGTGCTCATAGACGGGGTACAATCAGAACAACAGAATGGATCAGTATATTGCTATGTGCGTTGGCATAGACCTAAGCACGTAGTAACTAGCTTGGTACAATCAGAAAATCAGAGAAATTCACAAAGTCAAGTTGTGGCATGCTCTATCCTATTTGTGTGCACTTCAAAGGATCACACTATGCACACATAATAGACTTCAACGCACATAGACGAGAAAAATATATGTCTGACTGAAAAATACCAAAATCTGTTACAGGTTGTCAGAATACCAACGAGAATATTCTCTGACATGAATTCAGAAAGCATTAGAACAGGGAGTCATGAACAGAGAATCAAATCGCAGAGATATCACAACAAATGTGAGTTGTACTACCTGACAAATGACAAACGATCCTCGATTTTTGAAATTTTGAATATCTTCTGACACAGTCACGAGGAAGATCAAAGACGTAACCATTGAAGGCTCGACTATGTACGCAGCACTAAGTACAGCGCACACATCATTCAATCTATGCATACACAGATAAAGGTACTATGCACATAGTTACTTCTTGATATAAAACAGTGGGTACTGGAAATTGGCCTATGCACACAGAAGGAATATCGGTGCACGTAATACTCTGATAAAACCATGAACTATGTACACAGCAAACATGATACACACGTAGGAAGGACTGATGTCATTGATCTCCTCATTTTTGCATCTCTTACAACGGCTGCTTTGGTATCCACAATGGCTAGTTTTTGAGGAATGCCTATAAATAGACGTTTCAGGTCATAAGATAAAAAAGAACAATCCTTGAGAGTGCCTAAAAGTTTTGAAAATCTTCCCATTGCATTCTTATTTTATTCTTGAATACTTACATACCAACTGAGCTGTAGATTTTCTATTTTATCACTGAGTTGGTTGAACAACACTGTCATTTAGTTGAGAATAGTATTGTAATCAAGCTTTTTTTGTAAAGCTTGAGAAAGGAATTTGTTTGCCTTGTTTGTTACCTTGAAAAACATAGGAGCGTGGTTTTCTTGTTTTAACCAGCAAAAAAGCAAGGTGTAAAAGGTTGTCTTGTTATCCTGAAAAACAAAAGAGTGTAAACGGTTTACCTCCACCCGAATGTGAGGAAGAATAGTGGATTCAAACTCTCTAGTGAACTAGAGGAGTGGACGTAGGTCAAAGAGGACTGAACCACTATAAATATTGGGCTTTGTTTCTCTGTCCTTTTACTCCTTTTAAGTTCTTTATTAAGTGATAGTGTGTTGGATTTAGCTACTGTTTTGATTTGAAAATATTTGCAAAAGCTTTTCAAAGATATTATTTTTAGCAAGAAATCCAATTGACCCCCCCTCTTGGATTGCCATATTGGGATTTCAATTGCAACTTCTTAATGCCAAATTTATTTCATGTAATTGACGAATAGCATGGTTTTGTTCTTTTGATCATTTTATTCGGACACTTGTATGATATAAGAATGCTTCGACCATTTATTATTCAAATTTGTATTCTTTCCTCGGGAATAAGATTGGTTTTCTTGGGGACAAGCAAACGAGTAAGTGTAGGGGAGTTTGATATATCCTAAAGTCACATATTAATTCAAGGATAAAAATATAACATTTTCGTCTTACGTGTGCTTAATTGTCGATGCATATATACATTTTCGTGCTTTTTGTAGGGTGATGAATAATTCATTAAATGGGATGAAAATAGATGAAAAAGGCATGGGAAAGCTGTTTTTGAAGTTAGAAGATCAATGGAAGAAAGTGCGACGAAAATCGGATCAAATGGTGGAAAGATAGTGTCGCGCGATTTGGCGTTGGAGGGCCAAAGCATGGTCACGGCCGTGAGATTTGGCACCTCACGGCTGTGACTATGGACAGAACCACCTCACGGCTGTGACACAACTGGTATAAATGTCCAGAAACTATCTTTTTTTTTATTTTCTTATAGTTTTTTAGGCACGTTTTCCTTCAATTTTGGTGGTATAGTCTCGTAGTACGGCAAAAGCACCTTGTGCTGGAGGTTTTCCTTACTCGATTTCTTAATCACACCTTAACCTTATGAATTAGATGAATAATATTATGATTTATCCATGAAAAACTCTCTTAATTGACATATGGATTAATACATTAAAACTGGTTTGGTAGTCAAGAAGTGTAATAAATAAGCATAAGTTCCTTTAAAGTGGCAAAAAAAGCATTATTTAGTTGTAAGGAAATAGGAAGTGTAAAGAATTTTGACCACTTCATTTAATATCTCAAGAAGTAACTTATTTAACGGAGAGTCACTAAGAAACTTCCTTGGAAGTTATTTGCAAAAGATTGAGCATCTGAACAAAACGATATTTATATAGTAATTTTAAATGATGCATTTGTTTTTGTTATTTTTTACTAAATCGAATAAATTTACAATATGTTGTAACTAACACACCGTTATTTTTGAAAAAATTTGTTAACTGCATAGAATTTTTCTTTATGTAGTAACGACATAGGCTTTTAATTTATAGATCTAGGCGCTCGATCGGATCGATGCTAGAGGTCAAATGTAGTGCGAAACATAGAGAACATAACAATATTGTTCTGCATTTGGTGCTATTAGTTATTGTATATTAAATGGTACATGATTTTATATCAACATATAACCTAGGTATTCTATCCGTACACAGTACACCCACTTGATCTTTTTATAAATGATATGTTCTACAACAACCACCTAGTCAAATAGGTCATTTGTTGTTTCCTCGTATAGACACGCAGCACATAACAATATTGTTGCTTCGTTGCACTATAGTAACCAATTTATTTGACATTTTATATTTCTTACTCATCGAGAAAAATAATTGATCTTATTTGTTGAGTTGAATTAATTTTTAATGGTTTCAATCTCTTGGAAGAATGATTTTGGATGCTCAAAATTAAGGTGTTGTAGTAGCCTACTGCATACCGTGTGGAGAAAATGAAAAAAAAAAAAGAAGGTTAATGTGTGTGTAATAATTTGGAAGTGAAAATCAATCATGCATTGGTCCATTGGTGTGGAACGTTGATGGGAGCATCAGGTGATTTTTCAAGCCCAACCGTATTGCGTCATGCCATCACTGCATTATAAAACTAAGCCGAAAAAATTCATGTGACGTACCGATCAAAAACAAATCATATCATGTGGTATTTGGTTTGGTTTAGGCTTTTACGATCCTATTTTGGGTAGAGTTCATTGTAGGCATCTTAGGAAATTAGGCATAGAAGAATGCGGAAGTAAATAAGAGCAATCATACGAGAATACAAGATTTACGTGGTTCGATCAATCGACCTACGTATACGGATAGATAGCTAGTAATGCTATTTTTCAGAGTCTCAGAACGGTCAAAAAGCTTACAATATTGTTTCCAAACCACCCTTATATATGTTTTACATGAATCCAAGTCAAAATAAACTAGGAAAACCCTAAAACCAACCATAAACCGTCTAAAACACAAGACACGGGCAAAAGATAGAAGACACGGACGGTTCCCATCAAGACACAACCAATTTCTTGCGTCCGTGCGAAGATCCACTGAATTTGTGCATTACACGGTCTGGGATATGGCCACGTTCCAGGCTGTGCCCTTCACTGTTTTGTCCAAAACTCACCAATCTGTCCCAAATCATCTCCAATCACATTCCTTCCCATCTTGACTTAATCAAACAACAACATGGCATCACCAATCTTCAAAATTCAATTCAATCTCAACAAGACATATAAAAGGGTTTGGAGAGACTCATTGTAACTCTCTCCTTTTTTTTTTACTTTTCATAGAAAATACTAACAACCTCTGTTTGTATACCTAGGTCACATAAACCAAACCACGTACATTTTTATGTTGTATGATTAATCTCTTTATATTTTGTACTTATTTTTTTATGCACATCCTTACTCTCTCTGACGAGTAAGGATATAGATATTGGCACAGGTAGGGTATAGCATACTACCACAATAAAATACGAGTAACAATAATACCTTTATTCATACCCGGTCAAAGAGAGTAATACCTATATTGATCGATTATGAGTATACCCGCATGATCGGATATGACTTGTCATCCCTAACCGTTTGGGCTTTCTTTTTGATATTTTTTTAATTATTATTACGTCATCAATCCATTTAACTTGCCACATTACTAGCACATCACATTAGCCAGTGGCAGAGGAAGGTGGGACTCCTACCCCGACTGACCCCACCGGAGGTCTGAAAGACCCCCACCGCACTGCACTAAGGCATGAATCTTCGCATAAAGTCTCGACCGCTCCAAGGCACATGTCACAAGTCACACACTTAGGCATACATCACAGTCACGTTCTTTCGTTCCAACGCACTTAACAAGCATTCAAGCAACCTTAGGGCATTCTTCCGTGTTGTATAGGCAATATTCGTGCCCCCACAACTCGGGACATGGTCCAACACCACGTGTGCATTGGTATTCATGCCAAAACCTCTTGGAAATTCATCGAAGAGAGTTAATAATTTCCCACCTCTGCTATTAGAGTTGGGATTTTGTCCCATGGCTTTACTCGCATCGTCCATCTGTCGGTAGCACCGACTCCACCTTCGATTTTTTGCTCTGCCACTGACATTAGCGGCTACATTGTCATTTGGATGGAAAATGAAAAGGTGTTAGACTTCTAAAGAAAATGTTATGAACGGAGTTCCTACAACCTTACTTATCAAGATGCAATATTTTTTTATTGAAATGTATAATTTGGAATTATTGATTAATTAATATTTTTAATATAAATTAAAAATTCTTATAATTTTAATAGGGAAAATTGCACTTTAATAAAGTAATATTGCACCTCAACAAAAAATGTTGCAGGAACTCCTACAAACTTTCAGTTGTAAAAAATTATTATCCATTCATAAAATTTTTGGATTACTCCTATCTATTAAGCTTTTGGTATTTTCTCCTAAAAGTGGTATATTATTGAGTATAATTTTATAATGAAGGCAACAGGTGTTAATGTCAAGTTGAATTAGTATAAACCTTTTCTTTCTTTTGTTTATTTTGAATTGAATTTTTGCAAGTGGTAGCTGACAGTTGCAACTCCCAACAAACAAGTTCGGAAACAAGAAAGGACATGAAATGAAATGAAACTGCTTTTGTTGCCTTAGAATTTAGCGGTTCGCATGTTATGGCATTTGCCCGTTAAGGAAACCTTGCTGGAATCGAAAAGTAGAGTTCCAATGATTTTGGCACTTCTTGTATTCTTGCCATCACTTCGGTTCTTAACAGTACTGATCGCTACTTTCTTATTAACTTTGTTCTTTCTTAGTCACTCTATTTGGATCTTGACTTGTCTTCACAAGCTGCTTTCGTGAGATCCACTCATCGTCACAAATAAAGAATACATGTGACCATTGGACATTCAACTTTTATGGATTGATTTCAAATAAATTAACCTTTCTTTCTTTACCAAGTAACAAAACATAGGTGTTTGTGTCATGGTGTTTTTTCTCTCTCTCTTTTTTTAATAAAGAAAAACTTAATATGGATCGGACTTCTTTCAAAACTCAATTTAAGTAGAAGTTATAAAAATATCATGTATGCGTCTTATGAGCAATCAATATATGATACGATATTTTGTAATTCTTTTCTCCTTCGTTATTTATTGATCTCATATACGAGAATAGAGTAATAATAAAGATATGTATTAAGAAATGATGAATACCTTTTTTTATAAAGAGTGATCACTGACCTTTTGATAGGTTTCTTATTGGTGATGATGAATATTATTGTGCTTATTGTTATAGTATGGGTTTTTATGACAATTGTTCTATTCATATTCTTCCTTTTCCACTTTCCAAGGTTATCTTTAACTTGCCTTCTCCGAATGAATTTTTTTTTGGCTCATAATCATACATAAATACTTAAACAGATAGCAATTGAGGCATTTTTTCCCCTAAGCAAGCCTTTACAGCCTGCCAGTGGAATGTTTTAAAAAAAAAAGATCGTGCACGAATCCTCGTATCATTAAGCTATTGTTAATTAAAGTTCATGGTTTAAATAAATTACAGAAAGAGACATTTCTAATTAATTACAGTATAGTGCGAACACAAATAGTTGGTGGGTTTGTGAAGTATCGTGTGAACAAAAATCGTGTAGAGTTTATCTTATTGGTTGCACAGGTGTCTGCAACAAAATCAAGATCAAGAAGTGCATTTCATTGATATGATTGAAGGAATCTAGCTACCGGTTTAACAGATAAACAGTATATAATAGAAGGTTCGAGTTACCTATCTCGATTCATGCGGAAGCTCGACCCAACCAGCAGCGGAAGACATTAAGGTCAGGATCGGTTCGATGTTGGTCTCACGAGCAAACCACGGTCGGGTTGGCAACGGGAGTGCTCATCTGTTTTGCAGCCTAGATGCCACGCGGATTGGGACCATCGACGAACGAGCAGCGAGTGGAGAGAGAGGCTTCCTTTTCCTCTCTCTCACTTTTTTTTTTGGGAATTTGGAAGAATGGAAGAACTCCTTCCTTTCCTCCATATATATAAGCCCTTAAATGGGCTTTAGGCCCAATGGGCTTAGAACATGGGCCTTTTGGGCCCATCTCAATTGGGCTTGCCATATGGACTCGGTCTACGGTCCCGATTCACACCTTGACCCACCGAGTTCGGTTCACCCATCAATGGCGGACCGATTTTTCCAGCATCTCCCACTCGCACATGACGGAATGGTACATCATCATTTAACATGGTTAGCACTCACATAACCATGCTCAATCCTTTCGTCATACAGCCAAATAGACCGCGCGACCAGTATACGATAAGAGCATAATTGATATACACCTGTAAGGGATATATAAAAAATCCTTACTCAATCCTGTCATAAGGCGTCTCTTGCATAACAACTCCATTCTGTCATAATGTATGCAACAGCATCACAATCTACTGGAATATATGTCTTTCCCCTAGTTCGTAACCACACAATCGTTGCTTTCGAACCTCTCAATCTCATGAAAGCTTTACTCATAATTCACACATCATGTGACAAATCACATGAGAGCTAGCTAAGCAAACTTATGAGACTAGTGCAAATGCGTCTAGAAACAAACTTCCCCTCTTACACTAGACAATTCACATGGCCAAGTTTACTTGCCCAGCTTGTCACGCTTGGTCGAATCAATCATGACCATTAACGGCAAGCTAAAGTAGTCAAACTCAACTACACGTCTTGAATGTTTTAAGGGTTTCAGGGTAGGTATTACCGAGAACCACATGTTCACGGCAAGGTCTCACACTGGGAAAAATAAGATCGTTTTTCAATCTTTTCCATCCCTATGGTCGTGTATATAGCACACATGGTATGATCATGTGTTGTGGTGTTCTTTCCTTCCTTTGGAGGAGCACATGTTTATACAACATTGTCAACACCACACAGAAGTTTCGGTTACGGTGCATTTCATCATCTAACCTTAATCCATACCGTAACAATATTACTTCTGGTTTTAAGACAGAATATGCTAAAAGTCTCTCAATTTAGCATCTGATCAATTTAATGATCGACATATAAATTTATCTCTATGGCATACGTCTTTTTTTGTACGACTTTTTTTTTCTTGCCCTTTTACAATAGACTCACAATTGTAAAATGCAAGACAACTTCTTGATTACGAACGCACTATAAGTCTCTTTCCACGTTCAAAACCAGCCTCATCTTAGTTCTTCCTCCAACGAACTAGGAAAACTAAAGTAAACACCCGTGTGAGTGGATTACTTCTCTGTCCAACATGCTTTCTCACTTAACAATACTACAAATATCAACTCTCAATATTTGTGTTTGTGTATTGCTCATGTTATAAGGGATTACATACTTTGTGTACCATACGGATCTTAAGAAACTTATTCCTTATAAACATTTATTAACGGATCTTCAATCACGTCTCGCATGAATTTATATTTCCAAGTTCACTTCACCTTGTGAAACTTGCACCCAAATTTACTTGTCCTTGTGCAAACAATTCTTTCACAACACGATACTTTGTCTTGATTTTCTTAGACTTGTATTAGATCTTTTCGATCTTTAAGCAATCGAGGTTGATTGTCACTAAAGACAGTCGTTGGTTCTTTAGGTGGATAGAGTTAAGTGGATCATTCCACTGTATAGCCCACCTTTCAACTACACTGCAGGTAATGAAGTTATAGTCTCAGCTTCACTTGCCACATATTTATATGTGTTCCTCACTATTACGTGGAGTGATCTTTCTGCCAAGTAAGAACACATAACTAGACATTGACATCCTCACGTCCACATTATCATATGGAAAAACAACTGTGTTTCTTTTTATCGCAAGTCTTTACGATAACACAGTGCATTGTAGCACCTCTAATGTACCCCAAATATCACACTCACTGCTTTCCAACATCCTCCTTACGTGTTGGATCAATATTTTATAGTTAACTTGACAGCATAGCAAACTCTAGGCATTGTACACACCTATGAATTTACTATAAGACATGATCTTGTAATCAACACATGTACTCTTTATTAGACTAGAAAAGACATCCACATGACATTTATGTGAAGAACATTCCTTACACATTCTTTCTCTCACATAGATTTATGGACACATGCACTTACTGAGAAACTTTCTCTTAGTTACGGGGTATCTATAGGTTATGCATTTTTGCATCTTGGAGCGTTTAAGTAGTTTTTTGATCCATCTCACTTGAAGAGGTACAATGATTTACTCGAACGATCTCTCAGAGTTTGACTCCAAGGTCAACCCATATTAGCAATATCAAAGTTGGACATTGACCAATCTTTGAAGTCATTCAGGTAAGCTAGACCATTTCTAGCCACAAGTGTGACGTTCACACAATGTAAGAATGACAAGATTCACCTTAAAATACTTGATATTATCACAACAAATATAAATGTACCATCATCTCGAAGAATGTCTAAGGTCATACCTTGGACAATGAAACCATTGGTTTAAACCTTATAGATTTTATTTCCAAATTTTATATTGAGAATTGGACGATAAAACTATTAGGTTAAACCTTATAGGTTTCTACTCCAAATTCTCTCACGAGAAAATGAGTCTCTACATTCATTAATGTAGGTCGAGGTATACACTAGTCAAATGACAAAGTTTATTTAATGAAGGCAAATCTTTCAATAAGTTGATGTTTTCAATCTCGTTGACTAAATCCCATTGGCGATTATCGATGTCTCACTCGATTTATCGCTCATGTATCCACTTGTCTCCAATGGGACTCACCCTTTGGGTAGATTAACCAATTCTCAAATATGGTTCAATCTCAAATGTCACTCGTACTTTCATTGCTTTAATCCACACAAATTTCACTGGGATGAGCAAACCTCTAATATACTTGTAGGTTTGTTCTTGACTTGTGGGTTACTAAAAGGATCACTATCAATTCATTTATTAGAAAAATGTAGCCGTGACACTTTACCAAAAAGAATCACGGTCGGTTCATTTATCGAAGAAATGTCATT
>CAODLS010625943.1:0-13696 GCA_948243855.1 Flueggea neowawraea
GTTGTAATTATGTTATGTTGATTCGAAATTGACATTCATTTCAAGTTAGGTAATCATAATGTCTTGCTAGAGACCAATTATGATTTATGGGTTTTAAATTAATTTTAGGCTCATTGCTAACATTGAATGAACCTATAGGATCGCACACAATAAAGATCTGGATTGGTTACAAAGATTCTCTCTTTGTAGTAATTGAATTATTAAGATGTTTAATTTCATTAATCAATAATAATTTAGGGTTTTATGATTTATGTGTTAAATAAGATTTAATACATAGTCCATTAATGTAATGTGCTTTTAATATAAATTACTAGTTATTAGGGTTATGGGTATTTAATTATGTGTGACATAATTTTGCCCATATGAGTGGTTTATTAAATGATAATGTATGATATAATTAAAAGCCCAATAATATTAATCATGCCCATTAGAATTTCAGCACAACCTAACCTAATTAAGAGTGAGAATATTCGGCACACTAATCCTAATTAGGAGGAAGTAATTCGGCACACACCACTTTTTCTATTTTTTAGGAGTCACTTTCCTTGTTTGACAAGGATGAATTCAGCACATGCACTAACTAATTAAGAGTCCATGACTAATTAGGAGTTTTATTCTTGTGTGACAAGTAAAATAAAACCCTAATTTGTATGTGACAAAATTAATTAGGAAGTGATTATTCTTGCGAGACAAGAAAAGCAAAACTTAGTGTGACTAGATTAGGAATTCAGCACACTCCTTCTAGATTAGGAAGGGGCCGAATTCTTGGAGGACAAGGAGACAGGAATTTTGGCCTTGTTATGCACCTATTTAGGTCTCCTCTTATGCATATAAATAGGGTGCACTCCTTGCTATTCTTTCATGGCTTGACCGAATTAGTGAGTGCCACAAACAAAAGAGAGAAAATTATTTGTGAGTTTTAGAATAGATATTCTAAAAGAAGTGTTAGCACACATTAGCCTAATCAACGATATTATGTGTGTGTGAAAGTAGAGGGAAGTCGTCTTTTGGCAGCCCTATTGTCAATAGCATTCGACTCAACACAAATCAAAGGAAGCAATTCGAAAATTCCTACTTTTGGAGAAAAGCAATTCAACTAAGTTAAAAGGTACATATATTTGGCCTCCTTTTATTAATTATGATTACATATAGTGTTCCTGAATGTTTCTTATGTGATATTATTGTTTTTCCGTTGCGCGCTTTATATGTTTATTCGCATAAGAAACCCAATAGTTCGTTCGTGCGGATGCCTTTAGACACGTTCGCTCAAAGGCAACGTGAGAGAAAGGATCTCGAGTTTTGTACTAGAACCTACACCAACATTGTCATTCGATCGAACCATTGGAGCAATTCTTAAGGTAAAATTTATAACCTTAATCGTGTATGTTGATGTGCATGGATCGTTGGTGGAATTCTAGGTTTTAAAGGTTTAATTTTTTTGTTATTTCAACTGTCATGTATGCTTATGAATGTCATATATTTAGTCACGAATTCCAACAGTGTTATCACAGTCACTTGCATTATTGACATAGATGATTCTTTTATATGTGATATAATTGTATTGTTTGTCTAATTCGGCCTTGCTATATATATATATTTTTTGATATTGTTTCTGAATTAATGAAATGGTTTAGAATTTAACTTAGCAAGATAAAATTGGAAATTTATATGGTGAAGGCTCAATTTGAATAATGATTTACATAGGATCCTAAGAATCATCTAGAAAAAACATTTAGGGTTTTGTAAATGTGGTTTTGTAATGAGATTACAAACAATGGGTTGAATCATAATTACATTATTAGATTCAAGTATTAATGAGATTAATATAGATTGAGGTTTAATAATTAGCAACTCGTTTCATGAGCAATGCAAATTATAAACCTCCTTCACAACTGGCTTGCATAATCGCTTTACTCATCCAATGTTCAATCAATGTAGTTATTTGATTAATTTATTGATGTTCATAATCTGATTATTTTTTTTTATTTGAATGATGATTCAAAATGGATGGTGCATGACATAGCCCAATTTAACCCATATGATTGGATTATTATTGTTTATTGTAATAGTTTGGCGTATGGCCTATTTCAAGTTTTTTGTCACAACCCAAAGTGGAGTCATAACCGGCATACAAGGTGGACCGTCTGTGGAAGCCCAGCCCATCCTGCATAAGTCTTAGAGTACAAAACAATTATTCAAATACATTTTTATTAGACAAATTAAGATCATTTAACAAAAATAAGTTTCAAAAATAATATTTCCAAATATTAATAATAATAAAATCATTAAATACATAAATATAATTGAAAACATTTCAACCATTTCAAATTCAATTACAGGACCATAACCCACCACTCGGTATGTGGAGCATCTAAAAGAACAAAAAGTGGATCTAGAACAATAGGGCAATCACAGCTAGCAAAACTCCTCACTGAGCGCGGAAGATCAACAACCGCTACGGACACCTAAAAGAAGAAGTAAAAAGAGAATAAAGAGAAAAAAGGGGGTCAAACCCAGTGAGGGACAACACTTCAGACCGCCTCATATGTGCCTTACAAAGACTGTTTTGTAAACATTTCAAACATACCACATGCAGATATAAGTGTACGTACGTATACACACTATTTATAAAATAATAATGGTTTTTAAAACCATTTCGAAATCCTTTCCATACAAGGCAGACAATAGACAATCACCCAAATTGATTAACTAAGCTATTAAATTTACTAAGAACGTTTATGTTCTAAAGTTCGGAATAGCCAAAATATTTCCTTTCAGAAGATTTACCAAAAGTCGTCTTTATTATTATTATTATTATTATTATTATTATTATTATTTTCAAAGAAATTTTCCCAAAGTAGCTTTAGACAGGAAATTCCCCAAAGTACTTTCAGACAAAATATTTCCAAATTATTTTTGGGACGAAAACCATTTTTCAAAGCATTTTCAGAAGGAAAGCCTCCAAAGAATTTTCAAAGTATAGTTTCAAAACTTTGACATGAACAAAATATGTCGAGTCAACTAGACTCGATAATAGCCACTTAGGTACTCAATATAGCCACTAAGGCACCATGGTACAGTATAACCACTAAGACGAGTATAAACCACTTAGACACTCAGTATAGCCACTTAGGCAAATGATACAACACCAGTGTATCAAAGCTACGCTACCCCGTAGTTGGGTGTCCCAAATAAAAATGTTTTGCCAAAAAATTCAAAATTTCCAAATTCATTCCAAATTTTCAGATAGAAATATTTATTCCAAAAATGTTTCGAAGCACTGAAATACATTTATCCTTTTCTAGATCAAAACACTCATTTCAGAACAAAATATCCGTTTTAGAAAATATTCTTAAATCCATAAAGAATATTTTCTGCAAAGCATTTCTAAAATCCATACAAAAGGTTTATTTCTAAAATTGGTAATAAATATTCAAACATAATATTTATTCTCAAGAACTTTTGAAATTCTCAAAGAGAAATATTCATTTTCACAGCAAATGTTTCACACAAACAAATTTTTAGGATTCCTATCCTTTAATAATCTAGATTACATGCCAAGTCCAGACACATCAAAAACATATAAATTTAGATGACACAATCTATGTGTCTGAAGCTGTCATCCACTCATTTAGACACCGAACTAATAATCCACTCACGGTCCACCGGTGAAGGACTAGTTGCCTCGAGAGCTGAACAGAACTGAGAGCAAAGACGTAGACAACATAGTCAAATATGGTATTGTGGTCTTACTGAATATGAATGCAATGCATGCAGACTCAGACTTTCGATGTCACTGAAAATATCTGTCGAGAGTGAATCCGTCACCCTCGACCAAAATACAGAATCTACGTAAAATTACAGTTTGGTCACAGACCAGTGTAAAATTATGTTTTAGTCCTTGAGACTTGACAAATTTCAAAACAGTCCTCAAGGTATCGTGGGATAATTGATTAGACATCCATAAGTCAAAATCATCAAATTCCTCTCCGGACTCCTAGAAATCGCTAATTTAGCCTAATTCCTTAAAATTACAAAAATGTCTCCAACTTCTCCAAAATTACAAATCTAGTTTTTGACTTTTCAATATTACAAATCTATACTCCCAATGTTTAGAAATTACAAATCTAGAGTGAACATTCCAGAAATTTACAAAACTAATTAAACCACAAGTTTATTCTCAAAAACACTAAACTTTTGATTCGACCAACAAATATCAAAACCAATCATATATCCTGAATCTAATTGATCCCCTGAACATGATTCCAACCTCAGATTCCACAAATAAACATCAAATCATCCTCCAAATCATCAAATTATTTTTGAATACACTCTTAAATATCCTCAAAAATCTTCAAACACCCAACATCACTTAAATCATTCGAGGTTCAAATAGGGATTGAACTAAGGTCATGCAAAGTCAAATGACATTCCACCAGAGTCCTTGTCAAAATTTGGTCGGAATGCTACATGGAATTGATCGGAACAAACGGGGTATTACATTTTTGGTTTTGGAGAATGTGCCTATTTATTTTAGATTAGTTTAGTATAAATTTTATACAATGTATGTAAAAGAAGATGGAGGTCATTCGTTGCAATGAAGATTGGAGACCATCATAGGTTGACCTTGATCATCACATTGGCTTGTGAGATCAACTTAGATTTGGGCTTTGTCATGTCACATTTACTTTATGCTACATATACACATGATAAATGTATGCCATGGATGTAAGATCCATATTGTATCCCATGCAATCCAACAAACAAAACTTAATCCCTACAAATAGTAAGTCGAAAAATGCCTTCCATAATCAATGCTTGTCAAACCTTTGTTCGTCGATGTGTAACTTTTACTTTCGTGAGGTGCACTAGATTACCTTAGACAGGCAAGGGTGGATAATGGTTGTATCCATATTTTGGTTATGGTTAGACTTAACATGGCTACCAAAATGGTTTTGGGCCTAGGGCATAGAAAGGGATTTAAATTCTGAGATATGGGATGTTAAAATCCTTAGTAATACAAGAGTTATATATGATATAATTGAAAAAGAGATTTCTACCTAAATAGCTAAGGTTAAGGACTAGCTCAACTGACTTAATTTTGAGTGAAATATGGATATTGTACCCGCTACATTCAAAGCTTAAATTAACTTTAGGGATATTAATTTTAGTGGGAGTTATTAAAAGACCTCTTTATTAATTTTTCATAGTTTGTATGTAGATATAATGGCAACAAACAATAACACATCAACCTTTACGTTGCGATCAGTCCTTGAAAAGTTGAAATTGAATGGGACTAACTTCATTGATTGATCTCAAAACTTAAGAATTATTCTTAAGCAAGAAAGGAAGACTTACATCCTAGACACAATGATTCCCCAAGTACCCATATCCAATGCCCCTAGAGCACAAAAATATGCTTATGATAAGAATGTAAGTGACTCAACAGACGTCACATGTCTTATGCTTGCTACCATGGTTGTAGATTTGCAAAATCAATTCGAATTTATGGAGGCATTTGACATGATGAGGCATCTCAAGGAAATGTTCCAAGAGCAAGCCCGTCAATAAAGGTTCTTGACAACTAACGCATTGAATGAGTGTAAACTGGCATATAGTACTTTAGTAAGTGCACAAGTCATTAAGATGAAGGGTTACATTGACCAACTTGAGAGGCTTGGTGCTCTATTAACAAAGGAGTTGGCCCTAGATATGATCTTAGGTCACTCCCAAATTCATCATGAACTACAATATGCACAACATGGATAAGTCCATTGCCGAGCTTCTTGGTATGTTAAAGAATGCTGATAAGAGCATTCCTAAGACTAACAATGTGCTCATGGTACAAAAGGAGAAGGGCAAAGGAAATGCTAAGCCAAAGTTTGTTGGAAAGGGCAAGGAGAAATCTAAGCCCAATAAGCCTAAGCCCAAAATAATTAAGACAAAAGAAGGAGTTTGCTTTCATTACAATGAATCGGGTCATTAGAAAAGGAATTGCAAACTCTAATTGGAAGAGCTAAATAAGAAGAAAAATGAAGCCTCTTCTTTAGGTATTTTGGTTGTAGAAATCAATATGTCTGCTAATTCCTCATGGGTATTTTGGTTGGAAGCCTCATGGGTATTTGATGCTGGATGTGTAGCTCATATTTGCATTAATTTGCAGGGATTGAGAAATAGTAGATCATTGATGAAAGGCAAAGTGGAGCTACTACTGGGCAATGAAGCAAGAGTTGTTGTATTAGCTGTAGGAACTTGTTATTTAACTTTGCATAGTGGACTTGTTTTACAATTATCAAATTGTTATTATGTTCCTACTATGAGAAAGAACATTATTTCGGTTTCTTATTTAGACAATGATATTTGTCATATTATTATTAAGAATAATAATCTTTCCATATATCACGAGGACATATTTTCTGGTATTGCAAGCTTATCTTTTGGTCTCTATGTTTTATACTTGGAACAAAGCAAGCTCATATATAACATTAACAAAAGGTTAAAATCAAATGATTTAAACCAAACCTACCTTTGACATTGTCGTTTGGGTCATGCAAATGAGAAACTTGTCTCAAAACTCCATAAAGATGGATTATTTAACTCATTTGATTTAGAATCATTTGATACATGCGAATCTTGTTTGTTAGGTAAAATGACTAAGAGTTCTTTTACACACAAAGGTGAAATGGCCAATGATTTATTAGGCCTAATACATACCGATACATGCAGACCTTTTAGTTCAAGTCCTAGAGGAAGTTATTTGTACTTCAACACCTTCACTGATGATTTCAGTAGATATGGATTTGTTTATCTTATAAGACACAAATTTGAATCCTTTGAAAAGTTCAAAAGTGAAGTACAAAACCAACTTGGCAAGAATATCAAAGTACTTCGATCTGATCTTGGTGGAAAATATTTAAGCCCAGAGTTTGACAATCAACTTAAGGAGTGTGAGATTGCTTCACAACTTACTCCTCCCGGAACGGTTCAATGGAGTGGTGTTTCCAAAAGAAGAAATCGAACACTATTGGATATGGTTTGATCAATGATGAGTCAAACGGATCACATAAAAGAACCAAACACTTACTTAGGCATTTTCACCTTATTCAAGAGATTATTGAGAAAGGTGATGTCAAGATATGCAGAGTTGATACTAATGACAATTTAACAGATCCTTTGACAAAAGCTCTCCCAGAATCAAAGAATGAAAGACACATCAGGTCTTTAGGTATTAGGTTCGTTCCTAATTGGGACTAGTGCAAGTGGGAGATTATTAGTTTTGGTGCCCTAGTCCAATCATATATGCACATTGTCATTCAATTTATCATTCAATAAAGAGGCATTTTATTTCATATTTATGAAATACTATAATATATATTTTATGAAGATAAAATCTCCATGAATAGCTTATTCTTCCTTGTGTCATCAAGTTTGACTTGATAGTAAAACCCTAAGGTTAAAAGGAATACTATTCTAAATGTTCCTAATTGATTATTATCATGGAAATGATAAAGAATTAAGATTAGTATGTTGCTCAGTGGATAATCATGTTTTATTGATTATGGATGTAAGACATCACTTAGAACATAGATACGTGTTAGAGAACATGTATTGAACTTGTTCGCTATGAAAACACTTCATATATCGTTGTCACAAGTAGCTTTCATGCAGTGGTTGTATTTGTGTCATCTGACCGAAACTCACCGACTCCTACTTGAGGAATCACATGTTTTAACTTAGTCAAACGTCATCCATAACAAGGTAACTATAAAGGCTATGATTGGATATGTAGAGGAGTGATAATGAGAGTCACAAATTTGTTCCTCTTATGAAGAGTGATATCTTTAGGCCACTTGATGAGTAGGATTGATGGAATGTATGCATACTCAAATGAATTGATAAAAAGGTTTATCAATGTCATTTGTTATATCAATCTACTTGTGTTACGACCCGTTTTTGGACTATGACTAGCGTACGAGGCAGACTGAACCAGAGGCCCAGCCGATCTCACACAAGTCTCGGACGATTAGAACAGATACACAAATTTCCTATTCCATACCATAATTCACCCATAAACAAACAAAATTTTTTACTTATAAAATATTTTCAAAATAATATTTATAGGTAATAAAACATAAATATAAATTAAAATATAAACAAAATAATTATAAATAAATACTATTAACTAAAATAATCTAGTACGATCATAGCCCACGAAAACTCGGTATGGTGCCTCTACAAATATGAGAAATTGGGTTCCAAATAAGAGGGCACTCACTGCTAATCTGACGATCCTTACTGAGCATAGAAGTCGAGTGAACTGAAAAATGTTAGAGAAGGGGTTGAGTAAAACTCAGTGAGAGGTAACACCCCAAATTACCTGATACAGGCCTCACAAAGACCATTTTGAAAATATTTTGGAAAACTATCGCATGCAATATATATACAATACATACATATACACCCTACGTATAGTGTAGTTTGAAAATCCGATTCTGAAAACATTTGTACCCTCAGTAGACACATGCAAATATTCACACAAATAAATATTATACCATATAATAAATAATTAATAACCGAATATCTGAGCAGGACAGAGCTGAGCAGAACTAAACTGATATGATATGATAATGTATTGAGGACTCCGCCTTTATAGAATTTCTGATCCGTGTGTTAGCTAGACACACGAGTCACCACCAACCCTAGTGATTAGGCCTTCACAATGGTATACCAAAGGTTGTGATTACCCCCACAACACAAGTGTCCCAAATCAAACTGAATATAATGATAATGCAAACAGTCAAACAAATAAATATTTATTTATGATACATATATCGATTTCTTATACTGATACTGATGTTGATATTTATACAAAATATTTTATTCCATTTATGTCTTATTACACATAGTCACATTTTATTAAATTCAAATCCTTAATTAGTCCAATTTACATAATTAAATCTGGCACAACAAAAACATGTATAATTTTGAAATACACAGCCTATTTGTCTAAAGCTGCTATCGCACTCACCTGGACTCCGAGCCAAATGATCCGAATCACAGGTCACCGATGGATAGCTGAGCACCGCAAAAATTGGATGAAACTGAAAGCAGACACATAACTGAAAACAAACAAATTATGACTAAGTCAAATACGTAATGGTATAGCACTGTGGAAGTATCGAAAACATATGAATGAACATGCGGATACAAATTCTAGGACAACATTGGAAATCCTATTCCAGTCGAAGATCTATCGCTCACATCTCAAAAATTGGAATCTACGCCAAATTCTAGTTGGATCCTTGAATTTTTATAAAATTATGTTTTAGTCCCCAAGTTGTGAGAATTCCTAATTGAACGTTCAAACTCTTATGAATTGTAAACTAACTCCTAAACTCTCAAAATTTCAATTTAACCCCTAATATAGCTAATATCTAGTTTAGTCCTCGAGCATACAAAAATTAGAATTGATCCTTGCGATAGAAAACTTCACCAAAACGTCCCTAAATTTGTTCCACTCAAAACCCGATGTTTCAAACCATACACATTCCCTCAAATGATCCTTCTAAACCCAAATTCACAATTTCTTTCAACAAAATAACTAAAAATCCCTCAAAATTAGCCAAAACCGAACTAACCCTAACCCATAATAAAACCAACTTAAATCATTCGATCCAAGGCTCAAATCATGTTTGTATTACCTTATTCTATCCTAATCTAACAATCTTAAGCATCCATTTTCACAGAATCACACGAAATCTCAACCCATTTGAAATCGACAAAAACAAACATCCAAGATTAACGCGTGAAAACAGATGTAAAAACAAAGAAAAAATGTTAATATTACCTCAAGGATGATCAATGAACGTTGGAGGAACAAAATGGGAGTGATTGGGATGGATTTGACTGAGAAATGGCATAGAAAGAGTGAAAAATGATGAAGAGCGTCGAGTTTTGGCCATTTTAAAGACAAATGGATCAAAACGTACCATTTCAGCGATTTCAAAGGCAACATACATCATTTTAGGTCATAACGTGCATCTTAGAAGGTCACAACATACGTCTCTAAGGTGCAATGTACGTTGTCATGCTTCCAAAAGTTTCGGATAGGAAATTTTTTAACACAACGTCCGTATAAACCACATAACGTACGTTGTCAACTATCAACGTACATTATGGTGTATACAACGTACGTTGACTGGAGATTTCTAGATTATGTATGTTGACAGTATATGAAATGTGCGTTATGCAACCTTCAGCCTACATACTCAACGTTTCTCTCTTCTAAACACGCGTCGTACCATTCTCGAGGTTCAACAACACCTAACCCTATGAAATTAACATCTGTCACCATCATTGAACACTGAATCAACATCACCAATCACCATTTCATTATCTCGGACACCAAAGATTGTTTGAAACTGAATGGATTGCTACAAAAAAAAATTGATCGAAAACGAGCAAGGTGTTACAACTTGGGATCAAGAAACACATTAAGCAATATAAGGTTGGCATTTATCCATGGCTTACGCTTAATCTAGATATTGTGAGATCAAATGACTAAATATCAAACTATGAAAGATTAACTCAGATCACCGATATCCACTCAATTTTTGGTTGCTATAATGTATTACTACATACTGCTTATGGACATTAGGCATAAGTTTTAGAACAAGATCCATTGCCCATTTCAAGTGGGCCTATTGGGTCATACTCTAAGATGAGTTGGATCGACTAACAATATTCTCTCTTTTGGTAATTAAATTATTAAAATGATTAATTTGATTAATTAATAATAATTTGAGTTTGATGATTTAAGTCTTAAGTATGATATAAGACTTAATTCGTTAATGTAATGAGCTTTTAATGTAAATCACTAATTATTAACATTAAGCATGTTTGGGTATGTTATTATGTGTGACATAATTTTGGCCTATGTAGATTAATAGTAGAGTGATTTATTTAATGGTAATGTATCATGCCATTAAAAGCCCAATAACATTTATAAACCCATTCCAAAATTCGGCACACAATCCTATTTTTTTAAAAAATTCTGCACACTCCTATTTTTAGGAGCCCTTATTCTTGTGTGATAAGGAGTTCTTATTCTTATAGGACAAGTAAGAAGAAACCTAGCAAACTTAAACTAGGGTTTCCCACATCTCTATATATATGTGCATAAGTTATGGCCGAATTTCTTAATCCATTATTGAGGCGTGGATGAATTCACTACACCAAAAGGAGAGAAGAACATTTTGTGAGAGGTAGAATAGTGATTCTTGGTTCTAGTACACTTAACCGATTCAATGGAATAAGTTTGTGTAGATACCATTGGTCACGTTCGTGCAAAGGCAACGTGAGAGAAAGGGTTTCAAGTTTTGTACTAAAAGCTACCCCAACATTGCCATTCGATCGAACCATTTGAGCAATTCTTAAGGTAAAATTGCTAACATTAATCGTGTATGTTGATGAGAATGGATCCTTGATAGAATTCTAGGTTTTAAAGGTTTAATTTTTTTTTATTTTTGCTGCCACGCATGCTTATGAATGTCATATATTTATTCATGAATTCCAGCAAATGTTACTTGAGTTATATGATGGCTGGATAACTCGAGTAAGACTCTGTGTAACTCGAGTAAGCCATGCTTTAGGGCCTGATTCTAGGCAAAGTTAAAGAAACTATAACTCGAGTTAGTCATGCATTTTGGATAGGTGTCTATCTAAACTTCATACCCAAACACTTCGGCTCTCACTCAACTTTCTCACTCTAAAACAATCCAAATCCGTTCCTTTTGATTGCCCATTGCCTCTCATCGGTTCCACATCATTTCTTGAGGCAAGATTAAGCTTCTAAACCTTTCGTTTCTTCATTTTTGAAAATTTTGAATGCATTGAAAGTTGAGTTCAGATCTTTTCTTTTATGTTAAAATTGAAGTTAAATGTGTTTGGATTATGGTTGTTTGAGGTCGAAATCATGATATTCAAGTTCGGTCTTGGAGGGTTTTGAGATTGGACGAAATAGGTTTGTTCTTAAGCTGGGGTTTCAGTTCTAGATGATTTTTCTGTTAGATTTGAAGTTGCTTTTGTTATATCTTGGTAGATTGGAGTTTGAAATACATATATTTAAGTTGGGTGTTTTATTTTATGGTTTAGTTCTTTGGGTCAAGAAAATTTGAATTTTTGGAGAGCAAATCTTGATGATTTTGTGTTTGTTTATTGAAATGGACTGTATATCCATGTTTAGAGATCGATTATAATCAATGTAAGTGTTCGAGATTGATTTCAGTCGGTTGAATCGTGAGTTGGATGTTTTGGGGTAATATTGTGCCGAAACGACCAAAAGTGTAATTTTCATGATTTTGAATTATTGTAGGATTAGAATTGATACTTTGTATATTGGAATTAAATTGTAATTTCTGAGAGCTTGAGGACTTGTTTGGAGATTCAGCCTGCTTTGAGGACTATTTAGTAATATTAGAATACTTTGAGGATTGTTTTATAATATTGAAAAGTTTAGGGACTAAAGGGTAATTTTACGTTGGCCAGGGGACCAAAATATAATTTTATGAGATGTTGGTTTTTTATGCGAGAATGTTAGACCTTCATTCAAAATAGGTTTCTTAGAGTCCATGTATGCATTTGGATCACATGCATTTTTGTACGGCTACAGTAACATCATCATGTTTTTTATTCTACTTTGATAATTGTTTCAACTTCATATCTGGGTCAGCAAGGCCAATCACCCACTAGTAGTGCATGATTGGGTCATTCCGCTAGGATATCCAGGTGAGTGGAATGGCATCTTCAGACACATAGGTTGTGTCTTTCAAAGCTATATTGTTTTTGTTGCGTTAGAACCTTTGCATGTAATCTGGAATTACTAAAGGATCGAAAATCCTACAATTTGTCTTACATGGAAAATCTGCTATGAAATTTATTATGTTTTGTAATAAATGTTTTGTTTGGAGTTTGATGGTTTCTGAAATAAATATTATGTTTTGATAATTATTATGGTTTTGGTAATAAACCCTTTGTTTTTTAAATTGAAGATATTCTCTGTTTAGAAAAAAAATATTCTGTCTGGATTTAAGAATATTTTCTGAAACATGTGTTTTATTTTTGGGATTTAATGTATTTTTTACATAAATTCTTTGTTTAGTACTTTGAAATATTTTCGCTAATAAACGTTTCGATTGAACGTTTGATACATTCGGTGAATAATACACATGTTCGGCATGTTTCCTGTTCAGGTATTTTTAAATAAATGTTTGCATACGTTTTCCGTAAATATTTCGGTATGGGGCTAAAGTGTAATTTTATATCGGTCGGGAACCAAAATATAATTTTACGAGATGTTGGTTTTTGATGCGAGAATGTTAGACCTTCATTCACAATAGGTTTCTCAGAGTCCATGTCGACATTTGCATTACATGCATTTTTGTACCGCCACAGTACCAACATCATGTCTTTGATTCTGCTTTGATAATTGTTTCAGCTTCATATCCGAGTCAGCGAGGTCATCCAGTTGTTGGAGAATTTTTGGTCTATTAAATGGATAGCAAAAATGACTTAAGAAGAGAGAGAGAAAAATCAACACAAGGATTTATAGTGGTTCGGCCAATCTTGCCTACATCCACTACCTAAGTCTCACTTAGGCTTTTCACTATCGATGATTGATTGCGGCTCAATCCAACAA
>CAODLS010625949.1:0-15031 GCA_948243855.1 Flueggea neowawraea
TTATCCAAAAATAATTATTCCACAAATAATTATCCAAAAATAATTATTCCCAAAACTAATTATCCACTAATAATTATTCAAAATAATTACTCCAAATATAATTATCCCAAAATAATTATAAAAATTATCCGGGGTATTACACTTATAAAATTAGTGGATAGGTTTTTCCTTGTTTTGGTTCATTAGAAAAACAAGAGAGGTTGAAGGTTTCCTAGTTTGTTTCCTGTAAAAACTAAAAGTGTAACGGTTTGCTTGTTGAGCCCACAAAAACAAGTGGTGTAAACGGTTTCCCTCCACCCAAAAGTGAAGAGATAGTGGATTGAAATTCTTGAGTGGATCTCAAGGAGTGGACGTAGGTCAAGGAGGACCGAACCACTATAAATTGAGGCACCACTATAAATTGAGGCTTTGTTTTCTCTCTCTCTACTATATTTACTTTACTTTATATTTGTGAATTGGTGGTTTTATTGTTTCCACATTTATACTTTGATTTTACTTGTTTTAAACTTTGTTATTTATTTTAATTTGCAAAAAAATTTCAACAAAGTTTTTAACTTGCTAAAAATTCAATTCACCATCCTGTTGGATTGTCATTCTTATTGGGACCAAATCTTTCAAGGGGACCCTCACGTGCTTTACGAAGCATCTCATGTACGTTATCAGGGTGAAATATCGAGCCCAGAGGCATCAGACCTAACCTCACATGCATCACTTAGAAGCTCATGTATATGTATCTTGCAGAAACCCAACACACATATGTGAATTGACTTAAAAACAGATCTTGGCAAAAACAGGGCCTTACATATGTAAGACCATTATTACGTATGTAAGACATCCCTTACGTACATTAGATGTATTATAACGTACGTAATCCTCCATTTTCCTCCCCTCTTGGTTTCTTTTCGCTTCCAGACACGCGTCAGAACATTCCCAAGGCTTGCCAACACTCGGTCTTACAAAACCAACATCAACTAACATCCGATCATCCTCTTCAACAACTAAACATCATCTCAAACATTCAAAGATCCAATGTACATATCAAATTATCTCAAAGATCAAATCTTGTTAGACCGGAATGCTAAATGAATCCTAACCAGAAAGAACAGGATAATACATGAATACTATAAATATGTCTATCTCATATTTGAAATATTATTCATACAAATTATTTTTTTTTTACAAAATGAATTGCAACATTGATGATCCATCATATCAATCATATTCTTCTTCATTATCCAATTCTGATGAAGATATAATACATTCGGTCCCTTTTGGTACTATTTTGGTTAAATGATAACACATTGATCCGGTTAGAGGGTTGGTCCATCGATTTACTGGTTCAACCAATAGATCATTAATTGAACCAAAAAACTAAAAAAGTATATTAAAAATATGCATACTAATTTTTTATAATTTTTAATATTTTGACATACAAAATAATTTTTAAATTGAAGCATCAATAGTTGAGACTGCCCACACATGCTGGAGAGGATGACAATGGAAAAGATATATCAATATCTCTACTCATACGCGTAGCTTATATTTTTTATTTGTAGTTGTGCGGGTAATAAAAATTATTACAATTATCCTATTTACAGGATGCTTATTTGTCTGTAGGATAATTGTTTATCCACTATATAAATTTATTTAATTAATTTGAAAAAATATAATATATCAATAACATTTATCTCTTCAAATATTAAAGTGAAATACATTAATTTAAACCATATATAATTATAATATACTTAGAAAAAAATATACAAATATATTGTATATATAATATTTCATAATTTAATTCATATATATAGTATTTAATAAGTATAATATATTAATACATTAAACATCAAAATAAAAATTTGTTATATACAATACATATAATATATGTTATATAATTCATAAGTATTTAATACACGTATAATATTATTACATAAAAAAAATATAAGTACGAATATTATTCAGCAGGTATAAATATGAATAAGAGTACAAATAAAATAAGACTATATCCATATTCTATACATATAATATCCATATCAGTATTTATATTCAGTCAATATAGATAATATTCACGTTGAATGAGTATGAATAGGGTATAAATTGTTATTCTTATTGACAGGGTTACCACCCTAGAAACACTTGTCAGATAAAGAATATGAAACTCTAACTAGTTCGTGAGCTACAAGATTCATTGACCTAGGAATGTAAACTAAAGTAACATCAACAAATTCATGAAGTAATTGTCTGCAATCATCAAAAAGAAAATCGACTGGAAACACCCCGGTTAATAGAAGTTGCAGATCTGTGAGTCCACTACAGCATGCAAAACCTGATTGTCCTTTATCCATGTAAGAACTAGACTCACTATCTGCAGTTTTCCAACAGATCCTTCTCCTTTAAACCACTGAAATCATTTAAATTCTTCAAATCACAACCTCAATCAACGTTGCTCCTTCCTCTACAAACCTGTAACTAGCAATGCTAATGAAACTAAAATAACTCGGATCCCACACACTTAGAAAAAAAATTCCATGTCAACTTGCCGTATTGAATGTCAAATCAGCTATTTAATGAAAAATTTTAACGATTATATATGGATGACAAAATTATTACACTATTTTAAATTTATTTTTTAACATTAAAATTTAGTGATACATTTATTAATTTGAATAAAGTTTATATTTTTTTTAATTTATTTAACAGTAATTAGTGACGGACGCATAACAAAATTCAATCGGAAGTCTAACGGTGAAAATCATGGTGGTACGAAATTTGATATTATATATGTATACAATATATTTTTAATTGAATGAGTATAGAAAAAAATATATTTTATATAATGTGTCAATATTTCATTTAATACTATAAATACATATAATATATCTTAAATAAACTATGAATAAACTATAAATAAATTATAAATAAATCATAAATAAACTATTTATATGTATTATATTTTAAGAGACTACGAAATCGAGAAAGGTCACGAGACTCCGAGACCCCTTAGATTCGCCCCTGGCTGCAGTTAAAAGTTGCGAATGAAAGTCTAAAACAAAAACAATAGTTAATTCACATGTAATCAAACTTATAAAGAAAATTCAAATGTAATCAAGTTTTTTATTTTTTTAATAAAAATTATATGCTTCCACGTTTCCAAAATGAAATATATAATAAAGACAAAAAGGTTTGCAAATCTCGCTTAAGAATTAATAATTGTACTTTGACCTAAATAAACCACTCTGATCTCTCTCTCCAAGAAATCCAGTATGAGCAGATCTACCTATTGGCATAATAATTAATAATTGTAAAACACATGGAATAAAAATATTTATTATATATATTCATTTACAATTTTATAATAATAATTGATGATAGAGAACGTGGCAGGCATTGCTGGTTATACCAGTTGATTAAATCCAAGAAACATTTATAAGATTTCCCTTAACTTCTGACACAAAAAAAGGTGCAGCCATGGCTTCCAGTATCTGTTACAGTTCATATATGCAGCAGCTACATTCAATAGCAAAAACCTCATCATTGTCAGTTATTGCGAACAGAAACAGTCGGAGGAGAGTTCAAGAACAAAGCCATGAATGGAATGGTTTGAAGTTCATTAATGGAAAAAGACTCTTGAAAGATCTTTCTACTTGGGGCATTGGTGGCCCTTGTAATTATTTCGTCCAAGTTTTTGACAAAAACCACCTTCTTTCTGCTCTCAGGTTCTTTTTTTCCTTCCTTCAATTTTTTTTTAATCTTCTGGTCTGATTATTGTTGGGTTTGTACCTCATTGGTAGTGGAATGTAAGTGGTTGAAAGTTCAATTCTAGGAGGCAGCAAATAGATGACTTATAAGAAACAATCTTCTATTTTGAATTAATCTTAGCTGACGATAAAAGAATTCATTTTGCAATGTTTAAATGTTTGAGGCAAAAAAGAAAATGTGGTAAAAAATTAAAAGGAGAAGTATTGGTATTGATAGATTAAAAAGTGAGAGAAATAGCACATTATGAATTTAAGATAGCTTTTTGTTGGTAAATATTAACTTTCTCAGAACATTCCTATTAGAATATGAGTTTTTGAGTTGAAAATGCGATAATTCGTTGATTAGATTTTTGTTCAATTATTTTTCATCCATACCAGCATTATTTGAATAACAGTAAGGAAGGTTATAATTGACTTTTTTAAGTCATTTTATTTCTTCAGGAATCGAGCTATCAACCCTTAGTGTTAGAATTAACTCCAATAACAATTACAGTATCGTTCAAATGCTAAGCTTAGATAAATAGTTAAACAAAAGGGGAAAAAAAAAAGAACACAAAAGTGTTATCTTCCATTTAAGCGTTATTTGAATAACAGGGTAATTGATGAACAATGAAGATGCTGTCATGAACGTTCCATCAGACACATCACTATTGGTAAAGGCTCAAACTGTCTGTTCGACAATATGGGTTTTGATGGATGTGTTATATTGAACAGGATTGAGTTCTTGGAGAGGACTGATGATGGAGTTTATAGAGTAGGAAGTGGATATCGATTCAATCGTTTAGGCATTCAATGCTGCAACGAAGGTTTCACAGGCCTTGAGTTTGCCGGAGGAATTCCAGTAACTGTTGGTGGAGCCGCTTACATAAATGCTGGAGCAAATGGTCAGGTAAATTTCTTGCTTTACATTTGTAACAATCTACACCAACATTCCTACGCCTACAAAGTGCGGCAATTCATCTTCGAGTTTCATAATTGTATTCTGCATATCACGTATGATTACTCATGACATAAACTAATAAACATAAAAAAAATAGAATATCAATCATGTTGATTCGCAATTTTGCACTCTGTAATCGCGTTATCATGTTAGAAATTGTCAACTGATATTGCCAAACTGAGTTACTGATTCATTTTTCTGACCTGACCGAAGCAAACCGCCGATTCCATTGAAAGCGTCGCCATTGTCACAACTGATGCGAGATTTCAGACGCTTCGTAGAAGCGATCTGGAATTCGGATACTGATTCTCTTCATTTCAACAAATAAAGAACTTAGCTGCTATCGTAGCTGTTACTTTCCGATTACAGAAATCAAGAACAGCAAGAATAAGGCAACAAGAGTACCTGGAGAGGTAGTATTATTATAGTATTTCTGCATGTTACAATGTTGCCTATTTTGCACAAGCTTAAAACATGAGATTATATTTGCAGGAGAAGAATGAGTCAACCTCTACGGGAGCGAAGTGCTGGTTCGGTGTTTATGAATCCTTATGGTTCGAAGATTTCAGCAGCTGAGTTGATTGACAAAGCAGGGTTGAAAGGTTGTAGAATAGGTGGCGCCATGATCTCTAACATCCATGCCAACTTCTTTATAAATGCCGAAGATTCAACTTCGTGCGACATGCTTGACCTCATCGCTTTCGCCAAGGCGAAAGTTGATCAGAAGTTCGGAGTGCAACTCCAGGAAGAAGTACTGTATGTTCATCCACACTCTGGCATCTTAAAACCAACAGATGGAAGATGTAAGAGCAACGAGATAACTTTGCAAAGAGAGTGATGTCCCGTATGCTCATCTGCACAAGATGGCAAGATCGATCACTAGGGGAGCCAACGTATAAAAATAAAATTAAACACAATGCGTATTCGATGAAAATTCCTGCAAGTATATTCAGCTCGAAATAAATTTTTTGTTACTTAATATGTGATTCATTTGGAAAGAATTTATATCTAATAATTCAAAAAAGAAAAAAAAAACACTCAACAGCTTGTCTATTGTCACTTAAACAAACTTTAATTTCCAAAACTGAGTTACATTCCAACAAAAAGTGCAATCTCACCTCTACTATCATCTAAACAAACTTGACTTTCCGACATATATAGCAAGCTTTACAGTTATCACAAAACCAGGGATTCTAATAACTTACATATTATGGAAAAGATCAATTTACTTCTTTCCTTTGACTTCTTTCTCATCATTAGATTCTTCATCATCATGATAATCTTCATCATCGTCATCATCATCATAGAAATAATCGTCATAATCATCATAATATTCATCTTCATCATCCTATCCATTTTGCAGCAGCCCTTTTGATTGCTGCCCCCTCAACCGTTCTTGAATATGATCTCTAATGGTTGTGCCCTGAAATATAATATCGAGTTCATAGGAAGAAAGCATTTCTTTTTTGGTGAGGTGACTAGTGAATGCTAATTAAGGCCATAAGAATGCTGTCTCTAAGTTGAAATTTGCTCAAAAAAAATCCCATTAAGCATGGTATGCAACTGCCAAGAGTTGAAATTTGTGCTTACCATTTTATGACAACCTTCTTCAAACATCCCTAGAAATCCAGCCACCCATCGATCAGCATTCTCCACCCATTCATTACAATGCATAGCAACAGTTTGAATCTTGAAACAAAAACAAAATACATTAACCAAGAGAATAAGAAACAAGATGTGAACATAGAAAAGTAATAAGACCTCGACTCATGCCAGCAACAAGAACCAAAAAGAAAAGAAAAGAACTATACGAAAAAAGCATGATAGACTACAGTGTATTTTCCACACGGATCCAAACTGCTTTGAGGTAAAAAAATCCACAAACTGCCAATACAATAATTATGTTCTTTCTTCAATTACTATTTGCACCAGCAGTATCTCGCTCAAACCAAATATAGAAGCTAAGACCCCATCGATAAGACCAACAAATATGTTTCACTTGACAAATGAGAAACAATAAATAAGAAAATGAGAAACAAAAGTCTCAACCAAAGAAGTGAGAAAATAGGACACAGATATAAAGGGCTAAATGTAGACAATAAAGTTGACATCACATAAGGTAATCAACAGCAACATATTGTCCTCCTATATCCTCCATTGAAATTCAATGGGGAAAAAATATCTACATGCCAACAAAGATGGGCATTTGTTTGTGAGCATCCAACACAACTATAAACCTAAGTACCACTGTCCTTTACAAGTAATGGCAACTATCCTAGAGTCACTCACAACTACCCAAAGCTACACAATAAAGGTTCATCTTGAAAAATAATTAACATAAGGGAAAGGAAGAGAACTCCATGGGACATATTTCCATGTAATTCACAATTACAACTACTGTATATATTTCATACTGATGCGAACTGCTATGAGGTAAAAGATCCAAAAACCGCCAATAGATTAAATATGTTCTTTCGTCAACTACTGCTTGAACCAGCAGTTAGCATCATCTCAAAACAACAGCAGAATATTTCTAAGGACCCATTGACAAATCCAACAAATATACTTGCTTGATAAATGAAGCTTATTCATCTTACTATTAGAGAAAGGCTTGCAGTGCTCATTAAGGAAAAGAATATTTTAAAACAAATAACATACTAAAAGACAAACCCACCTTCTCTCCAACTTTTTCTTGGTGTTCCTTCACTTTCTCCTGTAGCTTCTTCAATCTCAAGTTCACCCTCAGTCGTTTTTCCTGTTAATGTAATTTGAACATGCACTGGGGAAAAAAAAAAAGCTCACTTCCAAGAAATTAATGAGAGGCTAAGCAATATTATGAGGCCAAGATCTTTCCTAGAATATCCTCTTTCTAAGTTGTGCAGTACATACTGGTTATAGTCCTTGACAATCCTCATAATGATATCTGATGTAGAAATCCCCTCCGTTCTTTTTGTTTCCTTAAACTTCCCAACTTTTTTAACCAATAAAATAGGCTCATTCAACATTTTATTCACAAGAAATCAGATTAAACACAAGCACCAAATTTTGGATACGTACAAATTCGTAAACATCATTCCCAGCCCCACTTGCATCAGCATAGCTGCATAAATCAGTATAATTGATACAAGTCTAAGATCATGTAGTTACCTGGATGCTCAAATCACTTAAACCATTATGATATTCAGAATTCCACAAAATTAAACATCCAAAACATATGTACTGAGAGTAAATTCACGAAGCCTGTTTTCACCTTAAATCAAAGTTTAGATTACAGAGCTAGTTGGTTAATATCATTATTTACTAGTCAAGAGTTTAGTATCTTACGGAAGAGAATCGTGAGCAACATAATCTATGTTGTGCTTGTCTAGAAATTCTTGTGTCATTACCCAGGGCGCATCAGGAATGACTTCATCCACTCACCTGCCAGAAATTAAAAGTAAGAAAAGAAAATCATTCATTATTGCAGCTAAGACATGAAAATTTATTAAGTCAAGTATCACCGAATGGAATCTACTAATTATATACCAATATTGCCAAAACAAAATTCAACATCCCACATGAAAACTTTCCTAACCTTCAACTACAACAACACTAACAAATCTAAAGATCGGAGAAAAAATTATGTACTTCCAATGGCTAAGAGATTCATAACGCTCCGCTTGTGTCATCACAGTTTTGCCCTTGTAATTGTGGGTTATCTCATCATTGCAACATCCAACAAGTAAAAATCTGGATTCAATTGATTTTTTTTTCATTTCCAAGAAAAAATCCAAAATGTCACCAACACATAGAAAAACGAATTCCAAATTTGAGCACATCTCCACCGGCTATACAATGTGGGACAATTGAATAAAGCAAATAACAAAACACACACACACGAATTCAGATAATTCATAATCGGAGTATATAAGACAGAATATGAACACCGAGCATAATATTGAAAAATAAAAATAAAAACAAAAAACTGACACGGATATGTCAAATCAAAACTTGCAATTCAAAAAAATAAGAAAATTTAACAATAAAATTAAAAAAAAATTGAAAACAAGGACGAACACTAAAATAAATATACAGATACGGAAAATGAATCAGACATGATTCATCTTAGGCACATAGTTATAAAGAGAACAGATCAGAGCCATAACATAAGAATAAAAAATAATACAAAAACAGAATTAATTTGGAGAGAGATCGTGGAGATGGACGATTTCTTGGCTTGTTCGAGGGATCGAGCGTGGCCAAAGTGGAAGAGATCGTAGATTCCATCGGCGTAGACACATACAGGGCGGTCCGATGGGACGTTTGGATAGGGAGATGAAGAGTAATCGTTGGCGTTGTTTGGATTGGAATGATTTGCAGAGGAGACGAGACTATTTCCATTCATTTTCTGCTCCTCGTCCATTCCAATCGCAGCACTCGTAATAAAGAAAATAAATAATTGTTTTTTTTTTTATGTTGGTTCAAATTGGGAACCGAACCGACGTTTTCAACAAAACCGTGGAAACTGGTTTAAGCCGGACTTTCTTACTGTGAAAATTGTATTTTTTCATGTTTGGTTTTAATTTTAAAGAACTATTACAACTTCGCCTAGTGTTGTTTGGTTAAAATGATAATTTTGGAGGAAATAATTTTGAAAGTACAAAAATATCCTCATTATTAACTTAATATCTTCATTTTCACATATAAAATAATAACTAAAAATAATTTTGAGTTAAATGAAATAAACTCTTAATGATTAAAATGTTTATACTGTAATTTTAAATTAAGAATAAAAACATCCAAACCTAAAACAAGTCTATAAAATGTTTTAAGAAAATATTTTTTTATATTATTTTTTATTATAAAATTATTCAACTCATCAAAACAAATCAACATATAGAAAAACAAAAATAAAAAAAAATAACAATCAAATAATAAGGAGTATTTTGGAAAAATGTGAAGTTGTTTTTTATGTGTTATGTTACAAATATAATATGGAATATTTTTTTATTTATGTGAGGGTATTTTAGTCTTATGATGTTAAAATTATTAACTCCTCCCACTCAACAAAGTTCTTGAAAGACTAAAGAAGTAGGATGGTCAAAAGAACTCGAAGTTTCTTTTGATTTTTAAATTCCTTTCAACCAAACATTTGTGATTTCATCACTTCGGACCAAACGAGGGCATAACAGGTGTTAAGCTTGACAGTTTAATTCATAATAACAACTTTGATGGTAGAAATGAAGGTAAGGTATGAGTAAGATATTATTGATATCTTCATCTGTATACTAGGTCATACCATTATTCATGTCGTACACATATTTATACGAGTAATAAATATCATTATTTATACCCTACCTACAAAGTGCCGCTTATCCATAGGACAACTATTTATCAATTCTATAAATATATTTAGTTAATTTAAAATATAATAACTTTGAGATATTACTTTAAAAAAATAATAAGATATATAATATAAGGGGAACACATATAGAGTTAATGAGCCTCAACTATCAATATAGTCACTAACCTTGCCCATTAGAGGGAGGTTAGTGAAAGCCAACACTTGATCTACTGTTGGTTTGGTGGGGTCCATTGTTGTAAGAACCCATTTGTTTGGTCAAATATTGAGTAATATTTTTTGAATTTTATTGAAAAGAATATATGATTACTCGAGTAAAGATAGTTGTTACTCGAGTAAAGGCATTGTAAATTCGAGTTAAAGGTTGGATTACTCGAGTAAGATCAATGTTTACTCGAGTAAGACAGGGATTCATTTGTCCGAGTAAGTGAAGTTGAATTTCTGGATTTTGGAGTGTATTACTTGAGTAAGAGTTTGGTTTACTCGAGTAAGATATGTTTCTGGGCAAACGGTGTGGCGGTTGTTGGTTCTTAAAATCGAGCTTATCCATTTTGTTTCGTCATTCAACACTTCAGAACACTCTCTCAAACACTTAAAAATATTTTTGTTCGATATCTTTGCTTTTGGGATCGGTTATTCGTGGATTGAAGGTGAGATTTCAGTTTTAAGTTTGGTTATTGCTTCTTGTGGCTTGAAATCTGATTTTTGGATGTTGGAATCTATCTGTTGTTAGTCGTGGTTGAGGTTGGTAATTCCAAAATTGATAAAATGAGTTGAGTTACGTTGATTGATCATGAATTAATCTTAAAATGGTTTGATATATGATTTGAGTGGCTGAAGTTGAGTTTCGATTGATTTGAATATCTAAACGTGTTACTCGAGTAATTGAGGCCCTGAGTTACTCGAGTAAGAAGTGGATCCAGTTACTAGAGTAAGTTAGTAATTACTCGAGTAAGAGAGTTGTCTGGTTACTCGAGTAAGGTATCTCATTACTCGAGCAAACCATATGATTGAGGGACTAAAAAGTGTAATTTATGTATCATATTTACATGGATGGTTAATATTGGTATTTCACATGTTTTGAGGATTGATTTGATAATTTGTTACTTCAAGGTCTAAATTGTGATTTTGGGAATTCGACGACTGGAATGTAATTTTGTTTTCAAGTTATAAGCATTAGATCTTGGTTTGCCATGGGATTTTCAGCGTTGAGCATGCATTAGCATCTACATTTGCATTTCATACATATTGTGTTGCCACAGTACTAATACCACATGTTGATATCTCTGTGATTTATTATTTTAGCTTCTTATTCCTGCCATTGAGACCAGCCCCCTATTGGTGGTGCGTGATTGGTCTAGTTTTGCTTTGGACTTCAGGTGAGTGCGCGCGGCAGCTTTAGACACTTAGACAGTGTCTTCTGTAACATTATATGTTTTTGATATACTGAGATATCACCTGCAATCTGATTAAGTAACGGATTGGCTATTTTAAAACCAATTATATTATGAATTGATTATCCTATGTTTTAAACTACTATACATATCAGTTTTCTGGTTTTATAATTCTGATATGCATGTTGCTTGTTATGAATATATATATATATATATATATATATAACCCTTAGCTACCAGCGTAAATTGGTGACCGTGTGTTTGACCAGACACGTATTTTAGTGACACAGTCACTCCTGTTACTAGTGGCACAACCACTCTTGTATCCGTATTTGATCACAAATCATGTTATTCAGTGGTACAGCCACTCCTATGTTTAGTCGTATTATGTAGTTATGTTATATAAGGAATATACGTTATTATTTGATAATATCGTCTGATCGTATGCTGGTTGCTTTAAGTGCAAACGTTTTGGAAATGAATTTGGACACTACTATTATTAGTAAAGTGTATATCATATTATACATATAAGCTTGTGATATTTTAGAATTGTTTTCAAAAGGTATTTGTGATGCATGTATGGGGCGATCTAGAGTGTCGCCCCTTATTGAGATTTCTCACCCCTCTCTTTATATTTTCAGGCATACATTTTGGCATCCGTCGTATGATCGGTACTCGTCACTCAGTATGCACCTCCTTCGGCTGTGATTGCCCTTTTGGACTGAGTTTTTTATATGTATTCAGTAGATCTCTACACCGAACTGTTGATGGGTTTTGGGTTTCATTCTGTATTGGTTTTGTATAGCGATATTTTTATTTTTTTCTGTTTTACTTATTCATTCTGCTTATACATGATATGTTTATATTTATATATATTTTTATATATAAATCATGTTTTAACTTATATTGCCTGATTTTTATAGTTGTTTGGGAATTGAGTAAACCAGGTAGCATATTTGATCTTCTGAGGCTTCTGCGAGGTGGATTAGGCTCTCACAGATGGTTCACTTCGTATGTCGATCACAGTCCGGAAATGGGTCGTGGCCCTTAAGGCTTTTTTTTTTTTTTTTTCCTTTGTTTCTTTTGGTTGGCATCCCCCGTTTTTAAATGTTTTTTTATTTTTTTTTGTTTATATCTTTTTTCATTTAAGTATTTTTTTTATTCTTATAACCAAGTGAAATATATTAAACACCAAATTTTAAAAGTAGTATCTATTATAGGTCATACGAAATGGATATCACATAATTTAACACCTAGTTGTATCTATTAAATGGTATTTAACAATTTTTTATTTTTTTAAATATCAAATAATTAATTTTCTGAAATTAACTTGAAATATAATTTAAAACACACACACACACACACACACATATATATAATCACATATTAACTAATATGAAATATTTTTGTGAAATGAATATTAATCATAAATTGCACATTGTAAATGAATTGAATGATGAGTGGAGTTAGTATAGTATAATGAGACGTTAACTATCAAAGAGATTAAGTATAATGAGTGATAATTTAGTGATTTTTTTAGTATAATGAAAAATATAGAATCATATCTAAATGTTTTTAATCATAATAATCCAATAGAAACATAGTTGATCTATTACATTTGATCCGTCATTGCATCTATCATGTATTTATAATACGGAAATAAATTAATGTGAATAAGATTATCTAATGTTTTTGTGGGCACTAAATGATAACATGTAATCAAGCCTAGAAATATAATAAATATTATCTAATATTATAGTAAATATAATACTTTAGAGATTATATCAATTTAGAGTCAGAATACTTTAGAGTAATGATAATACCTCAGTGTTAATACATTATAATAGTCATTGTTGAAAAAAGTGGTTCGCCCATGACGGGTAAACCGGACTCGGTCAGTTGAGATATGAGCCGAAACCATGAACCGAGAGAGAGAGAGACAGAGAGAGAGAGAGAGAAAGAGGCCTCTTGACCCTGTATCATGCACAGATCACGCGTGACATCTAGACTGCACAACAGTCAGACACTCCCGTTGACAACTCGACTGTGATTTGCTCGCAAGAACAACATCGAAACTAGTCCTGCTCCGCTGCTAGCTTCCGCTGGAATCGAGGTTAGTAAGTCCAACCTATTTATTATATTGTTTATTAGTTAAATTAGTATTCAATTCCTTCATTGGTATCGGAGCCAACACGAGTTTTTCAAATATGTTTCGAAAATATTATTGGTCTCTGTCTAGAATGCTATGATTTTTAAGTATTCGACTTTTTGTCTTGAAAATCGTTTTTAGTTCGAGTCTATCAGGAGTCGAATTCTGAAAGTTGGAATTTCAAAATTTCGACAAAATATTTGAAATCAGTGACCTTGAAAACGTTACCTGCCAAAATTTCGTTGCGAAATTCCATCGAGTAGGTCGTCAAATCAACGAAAACCCGATCAAAAAATATTGAGTGAGGATACCCAGATGAATTTATTCATCTGATAAGAACGGCGATGTGGCGATATGTAATTAGCCCACGCGGACCAAAGTTGGTGGAGAGAGGAATTAGGTCAAAGTTGACCAAAACGTTGACCAATAGAAACACGACATGGGTAAGTCAAATGTCATGTGAAATGAGTGTCGGTAGCCAATCAACGCCTGACACATGGCAAATAGTGCCACATAGGCAACCACGTCATGGACACGTGGCACGCAGGATGTCCTGACATGTCATCACATGTATCCATTGATATGGTGACACGTGGCATAATTTCCATTTGTCAGACACGTCATTGCGACACCTGGCGTGCATGTCGATCGACTTGGACCATTAAGAAAGTGACACGTGGCATAATTTCAGTTGTTGAGCGTGTATGGCATGCACTAGCGCGTGTACGAGCGTAATTCCCTCTACGTGGCCCATTCTGGCATGTGACACGTGTCCCGACCACCATTTTTCTTAATTTTTTTGGCCAAAATACAAATTGAATTTTTCTGGAATTTTTGGTATATTTTCATAATTTTTTGAGTTATTGAACTAAATTTTCCCAATTTATTGGTGTATAAATAATGCTAAAAAATTGTGAGAAACTGCATTTTTCTGCTAAGAATTATTTTAGAAATTAGTTTTCAAAATAATTAGTTTTAAAACGTGCAAATGTGGTTCTTATTTAGATAATTGAAATTAGATTTCAATTATTTGGGAAATACGTTTGTTCGTATATACCAATTTTATTTGTAATCTATTACAAATATACGAATGAGGTAAAACCACGTTGTATTGAACATAGTGCAAATTAAGCAAGAATTTGCGTAACTCCCAAAAGAGAATATTTTGGGACGGTGGTGGTTGTAAAGGAGATTTGATTGTGCATTAAGTGTACAATGGTGATGAAGATTCACTTAGTTCATAAAAGATTATGATACTCATCACCGGTGTTGGTTAAACTATTGGTATATACTAGAATTTCATGAAAACATGAGCCCCTAAGTGTTGAGGAAAGACACTTAGAGATTCTAGTGAGTTAAGAACGTTTTGAAATTGGTATGTCCAATATCACCATGATCGCGAAAAGAGAGATTGTGAGAAGTGAGAGATTCACTTTAAGGTCGTATGATTTA
>CAODLS010625962.1:0-17346 GCA_948243855.1 Flueggea neowawraea
TTTTTGTCATTATGTTTGGAAGAAATACCATCGTGATTTACTTTGTAAGGTGTTATTAAATTAATAAAAGGTGTTCCTAATATAACCATGTGGTTAATATCAGGAGTTATTAAATAAGAGAATTTAATTATGCAACCATTATTGACAATATTTGCATCACATCTGTTTGTGATGTGAAGTTTTGAATTATTGGCTGTAGAGAGGCTTGCAAGTGTTGAAGACTGGAATCATTTTGGGACAATTCCTTCGTTGATACAATTTAAACCAGCGCATGTATCAAATAAGACAATTGCATTGATTTCAAAATCATTTGATAAAGAGAGTGTAATTTTAACCACATATTTGCTTGAAGTGATTTCTTTTAGGAGGCATAAAAAATCTTCAAGAACTGGGTTGGGTTTTGTGTTAGTGGGATGCTCTATGGATTCATCATCATCTGTTTGATCGTCTAAAGTTTTTGAGAGGAGCAATTGGATGCTCTCATTATGTTTGTTGTGTTTTTCTTTTAATTGTTTGAGGTCATTTTTTTATGGATTTTATTTCTTTTTGTAGTTCCTAGATAGTAGGTGTTGTAATTTTTTTTTTTTCGTGTTTTTAAGAATATTTGTTAAATTATAAGGGTTGGGCTTTGAAGGAGAAATAGGAGGAGAAACTTGCGAAGACGATGGTTGTTCTTGAAGAGACTGACACAATTTCTCTAGATATTCCTTTTATTTAACTGGATCTTCAATTTGTTGAATGACATCAAAGGTGAATTTGTGTTCTTTCAAAAGAACATTGAGTTGTTTCACAAGAGACTCTGAATCAGAAGATGAAGAGGAAGAAGAAGCGATCAATTCATCAATTTGGAGTCCTTCTTCGGAAGTGGAAGATTTATGTGGTTCTGACTCTGAAGAATCGATTAAAAGGGCTTCCAATTTTTTAGCAATGTTGTTGTCTAAATGAAGTTCTTTAATCTGTTTATTAAGGTGACAATATTTAGAAGTGTGGCCTTTTCATCCACATTTGCAGTAGGTTATGTCCTTAGGAAATTTCTTTGCACTTGACTTTTGGTGTGTTTTGGGCTTTGTTGTTTTAGAGTATTGGCGTCTAGGTTTTTGATAATATTTTTCTTTTGTATAGAATGTTTTAGAAGATGTATAAGGTTTCTTTGGGAATTTTTCTTGTTTTGAAGGAGGTTTTGTACAATTTTTACAACATGATTTGTTAGACATATTAAACATTTTACATAAAGCTCTTAGTTGGGTTCATGTTCTTGACATTTCTTTTTGAAGTTTTCTATGGAATTCCATATCACGACATGCTTTTAACCCTTCTTGTTGGGTAAAGCTAATGAGTTGTCCATAGGTGAAATTTGAGTAAGGGATTTGATCACCGTATTGCTCACGAATGAGTGTTTTGACCGTTTCACTGATTATGGAAGGAAGGTCAGCGATAAATTTTTCTTTCTAGAATTGTTGATTTGAATCTTCTCGAAGTATGATTCTGGTAAGAAATTCAGTTTTGTACCATTGAAAATCGCTAATTCAACGACATTTGAGATTTGAAAGGAGTTTGACATTTTTGGCTTTAATATGAGACAGATCGCCAACAAAATGTAAGAAAATTGTAAGCATTAATGCTGAAACAACATCAGGAATGGGGTTTTGAATTTCATCTAGAATAGGAAAACCTTCATCATTGGTTTGAACGGCTTCCAGAGCCATACTTACTCATTATTCCAATATATATATTAATCACAAACAATTTTTTTAATTGAAATTAGTTCTTATTGAGTCAAGGAAGCCTTGCATTAATATCCTCTTTAATTTTGATGTTCACAAAATACTGTAAAGCTTCCTTTACATACTCAAGAAGTTGTTTTGCACACAAAAGTAAAGTACTAAAAGAAAAACAGAAGTCGTTGGAACAAACACAAAAGTTACACATGCAACTGAAGCTTGACAAGACGTTTAACAACGGCTACTGACTTGGAATGATTACGGAGTAACGTTCACATTGCAAGTTGCTCACGCAAGCCATGCTGACAATAATGATGATGTTGTGATTCAAGCCACAACGGCTAGTATTCTTTACACAACAACTAGATCGACTTGGAAGCCTATAAATACACCTCCAACACATCAGAAACTACAACTGAACGCACTCATGCACATTGCAAAGATTCAAGAAACATAATTCATCTTTGTGGGTAGTCTAAGAACATTCATTATTCATGTATAGTCTTTGATGCTCTTGTGAGATATTGTGAGTTTTCATTTGTATTCAAAACAAATATACTCTTGTAAGAGTTTCTTGAAATTGAGGGAATTTCAAGAAAGATTTTAGCATAGTTGTACCTTAGACAAAACAATTAGTTTGTGAGAGTTCTCACTTACATAGAAACGTGATTGTAGACCTTGGAAAAATGATTGTAGATGTTTTCATTAGACCTTAAAAAAGTGATTGTAGAAGTATTTACTATACATTGGAAAAGTGATTAGCCTTTCAGAGATAAATAGTGAAAAAGCCTAAGTGGGTATACTTAGGTAGTACACGTAGGCAAGAGCCGAACTACTATAAATCTCGGTGTTTTTTTGTTCTTCTCTAAATCCTTGTCAACAAAAACTTCCGCAATTCAAAGAGAGATCGAGAGATGCGCTACAAACCGAGAAATTCCAACAAAGTGTTGTACCATAATATTCACTCCCCTCTAGTGTGCTTTCAGTTCTTGCCTACTAAAAATGTCTGATTACACCACTGGACCAATTCAAGTCTCTCATAGCAAAACGATCTGAGGGTCGTAATTAAGTAACATAATTGTGTTGGACAAGTAGGTTCACATATATATATCTGAGATGAGTTATTGTCCATATCTTAATATATCTCCAAAAATCCAGCTATGCCCATAAAAAGAATAATTTAGAGCCACCATAACTTATCTATTCTGAAAGAGAATCAGAGCTAGCTGCATGGGACCTTTTTAAATTTAGCCATTAGAGAGGGTGTGAGCTGAATTCAAAGACCACAAATACGGTCCCTCCCTCTTGGATTTGCAATCGCCGATTCGAAAACAACCTCAATTTGGACACACCTTATATATGTTGTCACTGACAACATTACATGATAATATATTCTTGTCTCTTGACCATGTCTCCATCCATGTCTTTGCCAGTGATCCCTAACCCGCAGACGTAGCCTTTATCGTTATCGTAAAAATTTCTATCCATCCCTTTCTCTTTTTTAGAGAAAAAATAATAATAATAATTTCATTACTTCATGGATGTGTATATCATCTTGTCGTAATATTGACAACATTTCTTAATGTCGCTTGTTTTGGTTTTGTGTCTTCTTGAGATACAAGTGTGTATATACTTGTGTTTTCATTTATAACGTAGCTGGATATTTTTTTTCTGTCATTTACTAATTTACGATTTACAGCTGCTACGCTCTTCCGATCTGACAATGACCCATTTTCACTCAGATTTTATTTTTTTTTCTCTCTTTTTATTGTACGTACTGTCTGGAAGAATTCATGTTTAGATTTTTTCTTGTGAAGTGCCTATCATTTCATTCTTAATCGTCCCCTTCTCCTTGTATTTGGTAGCCTTCTCATTGGTCCAAGATTGTTTTGAAAAACAAATATGAAAGAAGCAAAATATTAATTATATACATGACACTATGGTGTAAATCAGTAAAAGATTATTTTGGTGTTCAGTTTGGCCAGAGTTTTTTTGTTGCACTTGATTAGTGATTGTATCAGTTTAAACTCAATTTTCAACTCAAATTGTAAAGAACTTGAGGTTGAACAATGGAGAACTCTAGCTCATTAGGTTAACAAGGTCGATAATGGCCTCGAATATGAAATTTAACAATAATTTAAATTTGAGTTTACAAAATTTAATTATTTATGTAAAAAATATTATATTACCATCATTTTGTCTTTCCTATAATATATTAATTACGTAGATATATTTATTACTAAATTCGTGAACAAAGTTAAATAAACAAACTCGTGAAGACCTCGTTTACAAGCTCAATTTAAATATATTCAAAGTACTAGGTTTGGTTCAAGTTGTTTGATATAGCAAATCAAATTTAAACATAATTTAAAGCTCTATTATTAAATCAAGTTTGAATATACTAAAGTTTAATTTAGTTCGACTTACATACAGCTTTGCATGATAGAAGTTAGGGACATAAATGAAATTTGTAAAATATATTATTCTGAAATCTTTCTCAGATCAAAACATTAATATAATTATTGCTAATGATGAATTTTTATGTGTAATAGTTGATTATTAATTTAGAATTTCATGATTTCAGAATGTAGCATATATGTAACTATCAAAAAATTAATCATGTATATCCTTTTCTCTCCAGTAGATACCCCATAAGTAGTTCCTAAAAAGTTGATCAGCTTAATTAATTGATCTCGAAGTACTGTTACTTTTTAAGGTACTAGCTATTTCGAAGCCATGGCTAGTGCTGGGCATATTGGCCTAGCCAGGAAAAAAGGCCCGGTTGGGCAAATAATTTCTAATCCGGATGAGTCTTTGCTTATGGTTAGGCCCGGCTAGATCATATAATATATATATATATATATATATATTATATTAATATTAATTTAATATATTATGTGTTATAAATTAATAAAAATGATATCAATTATAAATTTAAAAGTTGTTTAATATTTATTAAAATATAATTTATATAATAAAATATAAATTAAATTATATTTTCATAAAAAAATCTAGAATATTAATTTTTTTTAAAAAACGGCCCGCTGCTTTTTGGATGGGCGGATCTGGATTAGACATTTGGCCCGCTCAACTGGGCCCGACCGGGTGCCCAGCACGCCCATGACATTGACTTCTTTTGTGCATATCAACAAAAAACAAAAATTTGAGCTCAGAACGTAGATCTCCGAGGAGATGAGTCCATAACAAGAAATTACACGCTGACTTAATTAACGCTGCATAGATGGATATGGGCAAGCCTGTGAATCGTCTTCTTTAATCGTGTCTGCCTCTTTTTGTTACTTTTGCATGCATGTTCCTGCTATAGAATGACACAGAGAAAATCAGTACAAAAAGTGGCCTTTTCCAATTATTTCTGAAAGAGTTGACCAATTGAATACTGGGGTAAAGGTCTCTTTTTATTTTTTTTTTATGTTTATCAATGGGTAAAGATGTTTTTAAAGATAAAATGGTGAAGTTTTTTTAATGAAATGCGAGGGTTAAGAATTAGTGTACTAAGATATTTCAACTAAGTTGACATTCCAATAATATAATGCTTTAAACTTCAAAATATTATTAATAAAAATGAAAAGTCATTAAAAAAAACAACGAATCAATTAGTTAATTGTACAAGTCTTTCAACTCCCAAAAAATACTATTAATATTAGTGAATGGATAAAAGAGATCTTATCAATAGTGAGTTTAAAACGAACAATAACAAAAAGCTATATTTATGTATAGATTTTCCACTCATATGAATCTTACCCAACTTAAATCTAGATTAGCATGTACTAAAAATATGTGAATACTAAGTGATTTGAAAAAAAAAACCAATATGTACGTATATCATGTAATAAGATCACGAGAGAGGATAAAAAAAGGTTGATGTGGCTGATGGTGAAGGTGTGGAGGAGGGAGTGTGGTGTAATAATGTACTATTGTCTCTTTGTTTCTGCTCAAACATTGATTGTGTTTTGGCAAATACGAAGGTTCATATACATGTTCCTCATGGCTCATGTCATTCTAAGTTTCTATTCGCTTCCCCCTTATCTGAACGATTCTATCAAATATTCTCTTCCATTAAATATCTCATTAAACCCAAAAAGGATGTCGAGAATAAATACCAATCACAAACTCATTTAATACATGCATCAAATAATTATATATATGCTACCTCTTCCTTTTAATCAGCAGCACCGTATCTGTGTAGGACCTTGTAACTTATGCTGCTATTTGCTTCATTTCATGTGTCTTCATGACGATTGAGACAGTTGAATTTTACATTTCCCCCTTGTTTCTCACCTATTTTCTTTTAAATTTGGAAATGGTGGTGTTAGTGGCAGACACAGGGCTCTGGCTAAGCAGATGCCGAATCTGTTTAACTAGAATCTGGCTATACGGTGTTTAGAGAGTAAGCACTATAAAGCATGACTATGATGAGCTATATATAGATTAGATCTCATGAAAGATGTACTAAACGCCATGCAAGATTAATATGCAAAGAAATATAAACCTCGTATAAATGCGCTAGCCGAAGGAGAACTTTTCCATCATCAAGCTCCTAAATATGAAAAAGAGGAGCAATGTTAGAAATAATAAAAAAAACATGTTCGAAACGGAAACACAATAAATCATCTCTTAATTCATTTTGATGGACCTTGCAAACCTAAATACACAGAACTATTTCACTCTGTAGTAAACAAAAGCAGGAAGCAATAGAGTGAAAAAGCAACTACCTGGAGAGTTAAACTGCAACATTATCAGGTAAGCTATAGGAGGAATCAATGCCTGAGAAAGTGGTTACATGAGACTTCGTCCAATTATCTCCATCCTGAAAGAAGAGACCATGTTCTAAGAAACGAACGATCTAAATTAAGAAACAAATTATGTTTTCCCATTTCTGTCACAATAATTTCACCTTTAAGGCAAATATAGCTGGAGTAACAAATTATGTTTCATTTAGAGCTTCGGCAACATCCCTGGAATCATCAAGTAGCAGTTTCTTACAAAGGCAAGAGGAATATCAATTATAACTGCACTGATATACACCAAACATTAGAAATTGATCCTAAATACCAATTGATGATTCATTCAAAAAACCTAACCTTAAATAAAATTAAAACTGAAATTTTGTTCAAAATAAAGAGGAAATGAGATGAAGGACGACTTACCTGGGGCTGGGAGGAACGCCTGTTGTCGGCAAAGGAGGAAGTGGCGGCGTAGCTTTGAGACTAGAGAGTGGAGCACTGGACGGATGGAGTAAAGAGAGAGAGAAATAAGAGGAGAGTGGAGGTAGAGCAGTGTCGTGGTGGGCTGGTGGCTATGTGAAATTGGGACTCAGTGGGTGCATGGCCCCGTTCCTTCTAGAGGCTCTAGCCTCAATTTTTTTTAAAAAATTAATGCGTCGTTTCGCACCATTGATTTAATTTTTTTAAAACTGTAGGGCAAAACAACGTTGTTTCTCCTTATGTTTTCTTTTTAAAAAGGCCCATCTTCTTCTCCATACAAACAACACTTGCAACTCCACCTCTATGCCCAATGGCAGATCCAGGTAGGGTCGGCCAACCCGCGGTGGGGGTACCTCTATTACCCCCCACTTTTGTTGACCGGCCACCACCCCCCATGCTCTGTAACTTCAAAGAATCAGAGAAGTGACCTAAGGAAGAAGGCGGGTTACCAAAACGACGACGTTGAATTAAAAAAAAAAAAGGCGAAACAATGTTGTTTCGCCCTTTTTTTTTTAAAAAATAAGTAGTCGTTCACTGTAGAAATACCTGTCATTCGATGATGAACAAAAACATTAAACGTTTTGTTTCACTTAATAAACCCTTTTCTCATTTTTTGAAACCCTCCCTCGTGCCTCGTCTCTGCTTGCTCCTCCTCATCTAGCTCCATTCCATTCTTAAGCCGCCATCCTCTGCAACTCACCTCTGGCCACCGCCCAGTGCTCTGCCCTCCATTGTTCGCCGCTTACCACACAACTCTCCAACGTCGTCTCTGCAGCCTGCCCCTTTCGGTAACGATGGTAAGTGACTTATTATTTAGGGTTTCTTTTGATATTTATTAATTTAGGGTTTTTTATTGTTAGGTTAATAAGTTTAGATTCAATTTAATTTGAATTTGGATTGTTGAGTAACTTGATTTATACTAAATAAGGCATCTGGTTTTTTTTGTTGAATTGATTTGTTGTTGAATAACTTGAATTGATTTGTTGTTAATTATGTTTATTAAACCTCCTATTAATTACTGGTTTATTTTTTTCCTAATTTTAGACACTTATTATTTATTAATTGTTAGCCTTTTAGATTGAAAGAGTTGGATGGATTGTTGATTAGATTAAATTAAATTTGTGAATTAGTTATTAGGTGAATTATTGAGACTTGTTGTATTTTAATTGAGACTTATATATTTATTTATGTTCAATTTGGTAGGTTGTTGTCTATAAAAAAATATGGAGAAATATTTTTCAAAAATGCTTAGAAGTTCAGTTGAATCACACAGTGTTGAGCAACCGCTACAAAATCCGAATGAAAATATTTTGAATAAGAACGTTGAAGTGGAAATTAATCCGGATGAGGTAGAAATTAATAAGGATGATATTGTTTGTTGATCGTGGATTACGTAACCCTATTGACAGTTTTAATATAAATATTCGAGACCTCATACAGAGAGAATACGTATCCAAAGGTCATTGTCAACCATACAGTCACAATTTTCCAAAAAAAAGTATGGCAAAGATAACAGAGGTTTCAGGGATGTTAGGTTTAAAGAATTTGATTGGTTGGAGTATAGTGTATCAAAGGATGCTGCTTATTGCTTTTGGTGTTTTCTTCTTAAGCATACTATTTTGTTGCTGAGAGATGAAGCGTTTAAAAAAATTGAATTTTCTAACTGGAAAAGGGCAATGGAGAGATTTAGAGAGCATGTTGGCTCAACTAGTAGTGCGAACAATAAGGTGAGAATAGATTTTGAGAATTTTAAAAATCAAAAACAGAGTGTGACTTATATTGTTAATGGAAGCAAACTAAAAAGCAAAGAAGATTATCTCATTTGTTTGACAGCAACTCTTGATGTTATTCGTTTTCTTTTAGGTTAGGGTTTGGCTTTCAGGGGACATGATGAGTCATGCACGTCATTAAGGAAGGGAAATTTTCTTAAATTGTTACACTGGTATAGTTTAAGAAATGAAGAGGTTGGTAGTGTCGTTTTGAAGAATGTCCCGGGCAACAATCAGATGATGACTCCATCAATTCAGAAGGACATGATTAATGCATGTGCTGTGGAAACCACACTTGCAATATTAAGTGACCTTGGCGATAGGTTGTTTTTTATTCTGGTTGATGAGTCTCGTGATTGCTCAGTGAAGGAGCAAATGGTCGTTGTTATTAGATATGTGAACAAGCGCGGGAAAATAATCGAACGATTTTTAGGTTTGGTTCACGTGAGGGAGACATCGGCAAAATGTTTGAAAGAAGCTATTGAATCTTTGTTTGCCAAATATGGTTTGTCTTTGTCGATGTTTAAGAGGTCAGGGATATGATGGTGCGTCAAATATGCGAGGCGATTTGAATGGTTTAAAGTCACTTATTTTGAAGGAAATCCTTCTGCATGGTATGTTCATTGTTTTGCATATCAACTCCAATTGATAATTACTTCTGCATGCAAGGTGAATCGATATACTTGTGACTTTTTTAATTATCTTGGTATAATTGTGAATATATGTGGATCATCTTGCAAAAGGGCAGATCAACTTCGACAATTGGAACATGACAGAAGGATATAACGTCTTGAAAATGGAGAAATCACTTCTGGTACATGCAAAAAACAAAGGACTTCTTTGCATAGACCAAGTGATACTCGATGGGAATCACAGTATGTAACCATAGTTCTCCTCATAGATATGGGATGGTTTAGTGAAAGAAGTGGAGACGTTTTGTCGATCTAATGAAATTTCAGTTGTTAATATGGAAGACATAATCCCAAGACTCACTCGCATAAAGAGGGATAGAAAAACAGTCACTCACTATCATCATTATCGCGTGGAAATTTTTATGAGCTATGTCAAAAAGCTATGACTTCAATCTACTTTTTTTTTAATTAAAGTTGGCTCAGTACTTATTTAATTACTCTTAATGTAATGTTAGGTTATTGATTGAATTGGACAAGAGATGAATCATCGTTTATGTGAAGCAAGCACATATTTACTTGATTGCATTTCATGTCTTGTTCCAAAGAATGGATTCTCTAATTTCGACATGGATAAGCTTACTCATCTTGCTGATCTTTATCCAGAAGACTTCTCATACACTGAACACAAATTGATTTCTCAGGACCTTCAATCTTTTCTAACTGATATGAGAATAGATAAATTATTCTTTGATGTAAAAGACTTGGGAAGTCTTGCAAAGAAGATGAAAGAAACTATGAAAGATAGAGTTTTTTCTGATGCTCTATCGTCAAGTTGAATTGGCATTACTCCTACCAGTTGCTACCGCATCTGTTGAAAGGGTGTTTCTGCTATGAAAAATGTGAAGACTGAATTGCAAAATAAAATGGGAGATGAATGGTTAAATGACAGTTTGGTAGTATTCATCGAGAAAGAGATGTTTGAAACCATTGACAACGAACCTATTTTGAATCGTTTTCAAAATATGGATAGTCATAGAAATCAATTATCTTGCACTACAAATGAGAGTGTAGCTTGATTTGTACTATTTTTTATACTTTAAACTGTCTTTAATGTAATTTTCAATACTTTATATATATCGGTATATTGTTTATTGCAAAAAATATGTTTTAGTCAATGTGAGTTCGACCCTACATCTGGAATTCCTGGATCCGCCATTGTCCTTGCCTCTTCAATAGAGGAAGCAGAGCAGGGGCATAGTTCTTGGCAAAGCTCCGTCGGAAGGAGGCTCTAATGGCACTCCTCCGATGAGAGCAGGGGCCCGAGACCTTGCCTGTCCCTTCATGCGTCTGCCTCTTGGTGGTGTAATTTTGTAAAGAAATTTGATTATAATAAGATTTTATACCTCACTTTAGTATAAATTTTTAGGTTTAAAGGTTTCGGATAGGTTTAATTTATTTGCATGTCCATTCATGACGTTGGAGATGGATTTTCCATTATTTTCCCTTGTTAAGTGCTTTGAATTTAATTATACTATAATTTTTACAAACTTGAATTATTAACATAAAATAATTAGTGTTTTATTTTGGTATAAATATCTAACATATGATGGATATGACAATTCTAACACATAATATTTAAATTCTTTTAATATACAATCAAATCTATTAAGTTATTTTCTCATCATGAATAATTAGATGCATTAAAAATAATGAAGTATATATATATATGGTTATGGTTGTGCAGATAATGAGTCCTCTTAGTTAGTACTACTAGTTAGTCTAATCAAGTGAAAACAACAAAAAAAGGAAATGAACAAGATTGGTTCAAGTTGATCAAAGGCCAAAGCGATGAACCAAAATGTGTGGTTACAATCATCTGAACACACACAGACATCTACCTTTAGTTACTGCATCCATCTAGGGTTTGATGAAAACAAAATAAAACTAGCTAGGTTAAAAAGTTTCTTTTTTTGGGGGGGGGGGGGTTGTTTGCAGTTTGGGTTTGTGCAGTTGCAATCCAGACTTTTCCTTTTAGTTTGTCTCTTCAACTTGTTGGTTTTTGGGGTCTGTGTGTAGACTCATGTCACGTGAATGTCTTATTATGTATTCTTCTGCCTCCTTCCCTCTGCTCCTCCTTTGAACCAACACCTCCACCACCACTCTCCTCCTCCTCTCTCCTTTGAACCAACACCTCCACCAACTCCTTTTACAAATTTCTTTTTTTTTTGCCTTTTGTTTTGTCACTTCTTTATCTGATCTTTCTCTCTAGCTCTGTCTCTCTCTCTGTGGTATCTTTACTTTCGTGTGTCTCAATGACTTCTAATAATTTTCATTCATTAACACCTCTATGGTCTTCTTTTCCTATAGACTTGAATGAAGATCATTTTCATAACCAACAACTTCTTTTTAATTCTTCTAAATCTCCTGTTGAAACTTCGTCTCTTTCTTACCCTATTTTCGTCAATCCTTCTCAAGAAGGAGGAGGATGGCACAACCAGGAAGAGGTAATTTTTTTTTTTATTTAACACGATACTTCATAATTGTTCGATTTCGCTTTACTTAATTTAATTATTTTGGGTTTTCGGTTCGTGATCAGCCTCAAATTTCTTGTTTAAATTTAATAATATGACCAATTTTGTGTATTTTTTGATGATCTTAGGCCAAAATATATGTATGGCACGAGGGATCATACGATAATCCGAAATTGAAGAGAGAGAATGATGAGGGCATGAAATTATCAATTTGCAAGAAGGAAGATAGAAATGAGAACCAAAGTGAAAATAGCTCGTCGGCCAAGTGGATGTCTTCAAAGATGAGGCTCATGAAGAAGATGATAAATTCAGATCAAGCAATCATCGACGAGCTGAAACCCTTCACGCCAAAGTTTTATCAAGATCATAATGGCAACAACAATAATAATTCACCGACCAACACAGTTAGGGTTTGCAGTGACTGTAACACTACCAAGACCCCTCTTTGGAGGAGCGGTCCACGAGGTCCTAAGGTAGTTTACTCTTGCGATTCTAGTATCATTAGGTTATAACGCTGTCATTTATTATTTATCTCATTAACGTAAACATGAATTGTGGTGCAGTCACTCTGCAACGCCTGTGGAATCCGGCAGAGGAAAGCAAGGAGGGCCATGGCGGCAGCAGCAAGTACAAACAGTGCCCAAAGTGTAAAAGGTGACACATCAACGGTGAAGAACACTAATAAGGTGCAACACAACAAGGAGAAGAAAAACAACAACAGTCATCTTCCATTCAAGAAAAGGTGCAAATTCAAGACCCACCAAGGTCGAGGCAGATCAAAGAAGTTCGGTTTCGAAGATTTGAAGATAATCTTGAGCAAGAATTCGGCTTTTCATCAACGTGTTTTCCCTCAAGATGAGAAGGAGGCTGCTATACTTCTTATGGCTCTGTCTCACGGCCTTGTCCACGGTTGAGTTCCTAATAATTAATAAATTAATCTATATTTTTCCAATTTTAAATTTGTTTTCTTGTTTTTAATTTGCTACACTAGCTAGCTTGTGTGAGAGAGTTTGGCAATTAATGTTGATCTAATCAGGAAAGTTAGATTAGAAAGAATAAGTCAATTATAATTAATTCCAATGTAAGATCTTGCGAGCTTACTTTTATTGTGATGATTTGAACAAGTTGAACCAAATTATGGGTCTCTTGTTCATAATCTATGTCACATATGTTATATGCACTTAATTGATTAATAAATATGTTCAAGGCTTCTTTGCTGTTATTTTTCTTTCCTTTCATTTCCAAAAATCATTTTATTTTTTCTTTGTTCAATCTCTTCCATTATAGCCACCTTCCATTAACTAATTTTTGTTTTTTCTTAGTGATCTTAAAAAGGGCAACATAAATTTGAGTTCTTAACGACAAATACATTTGAAAGAGTTAACAATCACAAAACACATAAATAATTTTTAAATTTTAGAAATCCACTTAAAAATCTGATGCTGCGCTTGAAGAGCATTGAGAACAGAACAAACAGAATAGAAATGAAATGTTAATTAGTGACAAATTAGAAAGCTATAACTAACTAGAGTTACTAGGCGACATTATAATAGTACTAAAAAGAAAAACTACACGACATTTGGGTAATTAGATTTATATATCCATGATTTGAGTTGAGTGGCATGTATAGATTTTTAGATGATCAATATAGGACATTTACATATATTGTTAACAATTGAATGGTTTGAAGATAACGTTAGGGTTGTGAAGCTTGGAAAGATTGTTGGGAGGGAAATGACAACAAAAAAATTGTGTGCATTCTCTTTCTTCTGACTTAGAAATTTTTTTTACCAAAGTGACTCATCAATGATGACGGTGATGATACATAATAGGGTTTACAGCTTTTTGTGTGACTTCTGAAAAAATCACCTGGAGGAAGGTTGTTTTGTCGCTGATATATTCCAATCCCAATGAATAGTCTCGTAATTGTGACACAACATGTACAAGAGACATGGTTATTCAAGATTCAATCGACCATATAATTTGTTCTTTTCAAAAATTTGAAGAAAAAAAATGTGGTTAAAAAATTTTGAAGGAAAATTATTTATTTTGTTATTTTGAGTGAATGAGCCTGTGAGGGATTGATCCTTCAAAACTCCATGAGACAAATAGGTTTATCGATTTGATATTAAGCCAAAACAAATTAAAATTTTCTGGTAGAACAATTTCAACAATAAAAAATAAATTCAATTCTAAAGGTCGAAAGATCGATTAGAGAGAAAAATTAAATAACTTATAAAAAATAATTGGAAACAAATTCAATTATAAGCTTCGTTCCGAGAACTAGCTAGAGATAAGATAAAACTTTTTTTTTTGTTTAGTAGATAGGTATATTGGTCCTAATTGTGACGAAGTTTTGCATAAGTTGACAAGTATAAAAGCGAGGAAAATTTCAGGCTTTTAAGAAAGAATAATGTGATCTGAAAGATAAAATATTAATTTCTTTTTAAAGGAAAATCTGAGTTCTGTATTCATTGTATGGTGCAGAATGGAGAAGAAAACAAAGGATCGATTGATGGACAGATGACAAATTCAATAGCAAGTATACTGTTGATGAGTTGGTCAAATGTTTTTTCATATATAGCAATATGCCATTGGCAAGAAATATTGTTTTAGCAAGTCAGGAAATTCCCGAAGTTGTATAGTTGGACATGGGCATATAATCATATATTATCATATACGAAACGTGATTCAGCTATTTTTTATGAGATATATTATAATGTTGTAATTATGAGACTCACTTAGAAAAGTTTGCAATATTTCTTCTGTACGGATATAAATTGTTTATTACAGATATACTTTCTAATATTTCTTCTGTGTATGCTTGACTTTTCAAATTTACATAACTGGTTATGTATTTTCAAATTTACGATATATTATTTATATATTGTTGGTATGTTGTTAATTCTTTATTGATTTTTTTTATTTTCAAATTCAAGGCGTCTTATTTATATGTTGTTTGAATATTATTTATATATTTTTAATATCTTTTGTTTATATGTTGTTAATATCTTATGTATATATTATTTTCAAATTCAAGGCATCTTGTTTATATGTTGTTTCAATATTGTTTATATGATATTAATATCTTTTGTTTATATGTTGTTGATATCTTGTTTACATGTTGTTTTCAAATTCAAGACGTCTTATTTATATATTATTTGAATATTATTAATATATTATTGATATTTTCAATATATAATGAACAGATTTTAAATAAATTTTAAACAAACTTATAAATCTATAATTTATAAAGTAGGTAGTGAAAACCATAATTTTAAGATTTCTGCTTAAAATTGAAAGTAGGACGCGTAAACCCGTAAATTTTGAATTCGAACCGCGTGTATGTGAAAATGACCTTATTATAATTTCAAAGATGCACTCTTATGTGGATTTAATAATTAACAAACGACATGTCATCTTGTAATTGTGAAAGAAATATTTTTCTTCTTTTTCTCCTTTTAACTTTTTTAAGTTAGCAAAAATAATTTGTTTTTCAAGTTCAATATACTTTTTGCATTTTTTTTTGCTTATTCAAAATGAGAAAAATTGAGTACTCTATTTTTATAAATATTTTTTTAATTTCTCTGATATTTTACTAAAAACTAAAATCTTATTTTGACGAATATTTTTAGTTTTCACAATATTTGGTTCAAATTTCCTTTCTATTTTGTCTAGGAGTGACAGTTCGTTTTGGCGGGTCGTGTTTGTCTTGCATTACGCAGTTAAGTTGACATGATTAACCTTGAAAAGAGCACGATTCATTTATTAAATGAGTTGACCTGACCCGGAAAACTTGTTTAAGATTTTGGGAAAAGTACAAATATGCTAAAAAATAAATGCCAACTTTGCAAAGTTTCCAAGTACATAAAAAAAATTTAAAATGTTAACAAGGAGAAACTATTTGCAAAAATGTTAGAATTTGAAATTTTGTTAAATTTCAAGTGTACAAGGTGAACAACAAATATATATACAGTGATACAGTGAACAAAAATGTCCACCTGTTTTATTTAACAATATGGTTTTATTATTTTTTAGGTGGATAACATGTGTGCATATGGTGGACAAAAAAGTCCACCATCAGTCCACGTCCACCAATTTTATTTAATAATGAGATTTTATTATTTTCAAGTGGGCAACATGTGTGCATATGGTGGACCAAAAATTCCGCCATTTGTCTACCTTGTATCCACCATTTATGCACCATTTGTCCACCATTTAGAAAGGGATTAAGTAATTTGTATAGTGGAAGTACAATTGGTGTACAAACACAATTTTAAAACTGATTTTAGGGACTAATTTATAATTTTACAAAATTTTGGGACTTAATGTGTAATTTTTTAATAAAAACAAATGGCAGCTAGGAAAAACTCTAGCTACACCGCCGCCGCCTTCACACCTACCTTGCCTACCAGTTCTACCAGTTCTTGCAAGCTTTCATGCCCTAACCATCAGTTCCAGCTCTTTCAAATGCAGATGAAGCTTCTTGCACTACATCCACAAGGCTTGTCGATTTTGCCAAACTCGTCTAAGTTGTTGGAGATGAATGAAAGTAAGTGGCAGATGAAGGAGGCGACTACAGTCGCAGTAGAGGAGAGAGGAGAAAGGAAGTGACAAACTTGTTTGGTGAATTGAAGGCGTCTTGTTTATATGTTGTTGGTATATTATTGATTTGTTGTTGATGTTTTTAGTATTTTCAAATTGAAGACATCTTGTTTATATGTTATTTTTTGTTTATATATTGTTTGAATGTTGTTTATATATATTTGATGTCTTGTTTATATGTTGTTTATTTGTTGAAAATAATATACAAACAAATCTGTAATTTATATGATGTTGATTTCTTGTTTGTATATTGTTTATATGTTATTTACAATACATTGTTTACATATAAATAATATTTAAATAAGATATCAACGATATATTGTTTATATATAAACAACATATAAACAAGATGCCTTGAATTAACAAATACAAAAAAAAATAAAAAAATCAACAACGTGCCAACAACATATAAATATCAACAAAAAAGAAACAACATATCAACGACATATAAATAAGACGCCGTGTGATTCAAAAAGTCACGCTGTGAATTCGAAAAGTGACTCATGTGATGAAGAAAAATTAAAATGTGTATATGTAATATACAAAATCTGTCTGTACGGAATAAATATTGCAAAATTTTGCTGGTGCACTGTGTAATTACCAATATTAAATAGTGCTGCCTTAGGCCATCTCCAACCCAAAACTCTATTTTACAGCAACTTATCTTAAAAATACATCATTTACAGTAAAAATATCTAACCCACAACTCTATTTCTAACTCTAAAGAAATATTCTCTCAATATTCTTCCTAAATCACATTTTTTACTATTATTTTTTTACAAACTAAATAAAAATTTATTTTTTTAATTATTTGTTAAATAAAATTAGTAATGTAGTTTAAAAAATAAGAATAAAATAAAAAA
>CAODLS010625982.1:0-15348 GCA_948243855.1 Flueggea neowawraea
TAGCTAAGATGGATGGGACAACAAATGAGCATCCCAGGGCAAAGGTACGTGCAAAGTGGATCTACTATTTTAAAGCGCATTCTAGAGACTTTCTGGACCATTTAGTATTTGATTATTTGACTGGTATATTTAATATTCATATTCGAAGAAATAAGTGAGAGGACTAGGAATTTTACATGGTTATGCTATTAATTTTTTTTTCTACCCCTTCTCTTTCCAGTCTGATGGGTACCTCACACTTCTCTTTTTCCCTGCTGGAAACAAAAGCTTTGATCCAGTAAGTGCCATCGAAACTTAACAAGAGTATTCTATATCCCTTGCAGCATATGCGGATTGTATTTTTGCTTGTTGTTACCCGTCTGGATTAAGTTTTGCAACCATGTTTTGCTTGTGCGTGTGTACAGATCACGGTAGACACTGATCGTACAGTGGTGGCTTTATACAAGTTCATCAAGAAACACGCATCAATCCCCTTCAAGCTTCAGAAACCAGATTCAACTCCAAAATCAACTTCTGATGCCAAATTGGAGCAAGAGAGTAGCACGAAAGACCTGAAGGATGAATTGTGAGGATTTTATATACTTAACTAAATTGTATGTGCCATTTGCCAGGTATAAGAAATAGTGTCAGATGTCAGACGAGAATATAGAGGGAGTGGAGTGAGAAGTATATCGAGATTGTGTTGCTTAGATACTGCCTCCCATCCTGCCTCAAAAGGCTTGGCAAGAGGGAAAAGGACACCAAAACCTTAGGTATTTAATTTGGAATTTTGTTTCTTATTCTGTCTGAAAACAATTGTGATGAGTTGAATAAGATGATGTCTTCTTATTTTTCTTTCGCCTTCTTCAATTAATCAGAGAATTTTCCTGGTTCTTTGTTGTCCTATGACACGTTTTATGAACCAAATGTGTCGTTTGCAATGCATTTACTACATTACAAGTATACATTTTTTATTTGCAATTCATCGTGTTGTAATCATATTATGTTATTCACATACTTTAGTGATTAAAAGTGACATGAACACAACAAAATGGAAATTGTGTTGTGTTATAGTCGTGTATTAAGTGTGTTATCGGCATGCTTCAGTAATTTAATCGTGTTTTATATTAATTGTATTGTGTTGTAATCGTTTATTTAGCAATCGTGTCCTTCATTAGGAACATTTTTGTCATGACGAAAATTATCACTATTAGAACTATCAATAAGCAAATAAATCTGAGAGACTAATAGTAGTGGGTTAAAAACTGAAAATTAGTAGACGGGAAACATGATATTTTGGATCTGGTCTGGTGTTTTACCACACCAACCATCTTCACTTTGAATCTACAAAAATATAAACAATATCAAAGTCGACGCTAGATGATATCAAGTTCTTGTAGCCTATTGATAAAAAAAAAATTAAATGACCTTTTTTTCATCTTTTTTATATAATTCGTCCCTTTTTTCGATTTATCAATTAGCGGTTTTACAATTTAATATATAATAACTCAAAAAAAATCCTTCCAATTTTATTATTATTAGCGCTCAACTAATTTTACAATTTACCAAACTACCAACCTAACACACTCTTTCCTTGTGCATTCACAACTCACAAGAAAATCAAAAGAACAAAGTACAGAATATTAAAAAATGAGTGAGGAACTTTACTATTGCTGAAGGTATATGAGAGTTGGTATAGTTAGATTTATGTATCAAATTTAGTATTAAATTTAGTACACATAATAATTTAGTCCTTAAATCAATTTGACTAAACAGACTATCCAACCAAATAAATAATTAATTTTTTTAAGTTACTCAAAATTGATACTGTTTTAAATTTTTCTTTTAACAATCTATTAATAATTATCATTATATTAACTTGAAAGAGAGTAAAAAAATCATAGCTATAATTAAAAAATATAAAAAATGATAAGTATTAAACAGAAAATCCATAGGTTTGTTGATGAATTTTAATAATATAGTATTCAACATAAAAAAGTTGATAATAAAATTAAAATGAGTACTGTCAAAAAATAAAATTATTAAAATCTCATAATTTTGTTTTATTAAAGATTGCTGCTCTTTTAGTTTTTAACTAAGAACGTTTTTAGTGTTTTCTAACATCAAACATTTAGTGCTATTAGAAATAGTGGTCTGTCCATGATAAGTTGATTGGTTTGAACCCGATTTGATCAAAATGTCTTACTCATAGGTTCAATTGAGACAAAAACTAGTTATTTATCTGATTTCCAAATTCTCTCTTTTTCTACGCAATCAACATTTGAGTCTATTGTTTTTTTTTTCAGCAAAAAGAGGATCTGAGGGCTACCGGTAGTGGTGTACTCCTGCTGGGCATGACCATGCAGGCAAATACTCTCCGCTGTGGAATGTTGTTTTGCTCGCTGGTGATCGATGGAGACTCACAACGACATCCGCTAAGAGTCGGGGTTAGCCTATTGGCCCGAAGATATCCGAGGTCATCCGAGGAGACATGTGTGTCTCGAACCTGGGTGGAAGGCACTGGGACGGTACTCCTTTCTGCCAGATCACCTCCCAAGAGGTAACATTTGAGTCTATTGTTGAGTCGGAAGAATTGAATGAAGAAATAGTGGAAAAACATCTACTATGGAGCACGGAAGATTTAGATGACAAGAGATAAATGAAATTTTATTATATTTTATTTTAGTTCATGTCTTGTTATTCTATCTTGTTTGAATTTATTTTATTTTATTTATTACAACTAGCTGTTAGAAAATTAGCAGTTATAAACTAGCCGTTGTAAAACTAACCGTTAGAAAACTAGCTGTTGTAAAACTAGTCATCGGACACTATATATATGTAACACAAATTTTTCATATAACACCAAAACCTTGCTAAAGTTATCATCCATATCCAAAAAAATGGATAACACCTATTTTGAACGAATGAGAAATTTTGTGATAGATGAATTGTTGTTAGATGATTTTGACGACCAAATTTTTTTGATGTTTATAGAAGAATGGCAAAGACAACAACAAAGTGAGACATCCCACACCCGAAGAAATTGTCGATATGTTGAAAGAGATTGTGAAGTTGGACATCAAAGTGGTGCATATACTAGTTTCTGTAACACAGATACAAGTATGGAAAGTGATGTCAATGATGATGAAGTTCGTCCGATTGGACAAAAGGCAGCAAAAACAAAGGCGAATTCAAAGAGAAAAGGAAAAGTAATGGAGTTTGGAACCAATAATCTCGAAGGTTTGCATGTAAAGTTGGATCAATGGAAACAAAAGATATACGAAGCAAAGACAGCGGCACAACAATTAAGAGACGATTGGAATAAGCAATCTCAAGATGTTGTTGAATACGAAATTTTTATGAAGGATACTAACAATATGAATGCAGCGCAACTTGAGATGCATCAGAAGATTTGCGCTAAGATAAAATCTAAATGGGGCATTAAGTAGTGCAATTTAGTTTATTTAATTTCTTAATATGTTTTATTCTGGTTTAAATTTAAGTTGATGTTTCCTGATGTACTTTTATTATTAATTATGATGTTATGTTATACGATATTACGAAATTTTATAAGATTTTATTTTAGTTCACGTATTGTTATTTTTTCTCGTTTTAATTAATTTAATTTAATTTAATTACAACCAGCTATTGCAAAATTAGCCATTAGAAAACTAGCAGTTGGACATCTCCCACATGGATATTTAATTTTTTTTTTCTACTCCTTCCGTCCAACAAACATTGTCCACTATTCATTTATATCATGTCTCAAAAAATTCACATTTCTAAATAATCTTTAATTTTTGTTCTATATTCCATTTTTTTTCCAAATACTAACTATATTTATTATATCTAAAAGTAAAAATAGCATCTCATTTATTATTTATTTTTTGTGGAAAAAAGTGACAAGTTTTATGGTATGAACAAAAGGGCTTACTTGGTTAGGAGTGAGTGAAAAGAGAGAGTGTAATTTTTCAAGAAGTTCAAAACTTCCTTTACTTAGTTGAACAAAGGAGTTGGACTTCTCAGAAAGTCAGATGTTTAATTTCTCATTAACCTTAAGAAGTAACTTTTTGAGGAGAGTCAGAAAGTTCAACTTCTTTATTAGCCAACAATCAAATTTACAAATATATCCTCAAAATATTATTTATCTACAAATTTTTATTTATGTTTAAAATTTATAAATCATGTCATAAATATTTTATATAAATCAATTTTTATAGAAATTACAAAAAAAAATATTTATATTTTTAAGAATTTCAAAATATATTACATATAAAATATTCTTATTTAATTAATTAATTTTCGTCCAATGTTTTTTTTTAAAAAAAATCTTCATTATAGAATTGTTGAACTATTAACTATAGTTTTATTTCTTATAAGAGATATATTTTATCTAATAAAAATAAATATTTTTTTTTAATTTCTCTCATATTATTAGTTTAAATTTATAATAACAAGAGTATTATTGACTTTTTTTCAACCATCTTCCTAAGAAGCACAATTTTTAACCAAATACAATAAATTGTCATTTTCAAAAATTTAAAATAATAACTAAATATTATTGTATATTACTTATCAAGAAGTCACTTCTAAAGAATTGACTTTCTTAAAAATCGAATCAAACAAGCTCAAGGTAATGTAGCCCTCCGAGACTAAAAGGAAAAATTGAAAGTTTGTAATAGTTAGACCCTAACTAGAATGGTCAAAGAGAGAGAGAGCTTCTATTCATATTTGTCTCGGCTTTTAAGAATGAAAGCTTTTAAGAGTTGCTTGTGTACTATTCTATAACAGAGATCATTTGACGTAATAAAATTCTTTCCATTTTTTTGCTCTTTTACTCTTTCCATCCTTTGCTCTGTTCTTCGTTGTATTTCTTTTCTCTTTAGAGGGTTTCTTATATTTGTTGTTTTTGGTTTTGAGTTAGAGTGTGCATTCAACTATTCTTACAATTTCAGTTAATTGATAGTTCAATTTTTATACCAACAGTGTTCATAGACTAAATCTGTGTCTTGATTTGACAAATATTTATGCAGAGGATGGGTGTATGGAAAATGCACTTATCTTGTTTGATAACTTGTCTGTGAAAGATGGGTCCTATAAAATGTTATGCTTCATAGTTGAATTAATTGCTTGAATTTTGGAAATTTTCCAGAAAATTTGATGAAAGCTTTATGGAATATGGACTTATTTGTTGAGGATCTGTTTAGACATAATAGATGAATTTAGCTTTGTTTATCTCTACTATAATGCTAATATATTACTTATGAAGATATATATTTTAGTTTAAAGTCGCTTCTGTTTTGATAATTTCTAGTTCCGTTAGTGACCGAAATCCCAAATATATATAAGCCCAACCCTTAACAATGAAAGAACATTATACAACCATGGAATAAACCTTTAATCCACCTTGAGAACTCTCCATTAAATTCATCTATAGTTTACTACTTGAGGTAGGCTAAATTTACATAATAATTCAAGCAAAAATGAGCTTATTTCCATTCTATAAATTATACATTTATAGTGAAATTTAAATGTTTTGTATGATGTTTGTAGGATGAGGGAGCATGGAGAAAAATGGTTCAAAAAAGGTGTCAAAGAGAGTCAAGTTGGAAAGGACTCGAGCTAACACGTGAAAGGACGAAGAAAATGAAAAAAACCAAGAAGAAACCAAGTTGCACGGTCGTGAAAAGAGAAGCTCGTGATTTTGCTCAACACAAGGAAGCTGTACGACGGTGCAAGCAAACATGCAAGGCCGTGACACTTGCACGACCATGCCAACCAAGCATGCACGGTCGTGACAGATGAAGAAGATTTCTCCTTTTGGGGACAGGAAATTTGCACGGCCATGCAAGCCAAGTGCATGGGCGTGACTGTGGAACGACCGTGCAACTTACTTTGGCACGGCTGTGCAATGCGTGAGCTAAAAGAAAAAAAAAAAAGCTACGAGGAAAGGCTGTCATATGGGGACCTAGGGGTATTTTTGGGACATAGTTTATAGGGTTTTGTGACTTGGACAAAAAGGTATTTAAATCCTCTCTTTACCCATTTTGGGGGGATCACATCATCATTCTATTTTGCATATACCAAGTTAGGTTTTTGTGGTTTTTGAAGAATTCTCTTGAGTTCTTGCATTTTCGTAGCTTGAATCAAGGGAAAGAGAGAATTTTCATCCACCCAAGATTTTTATGTTTGGATTCTTCCATTAAGGTTCTTGGGTCTTGATTTCTCTTCTCTTTTCTCTTTGTAATCGAATACTTATTATGTTTTCAATGGATATCAATGCTTTTATATTTCCTCTTAATATGCTAGCTTAAATTTAATAGTTGGGGTGTAGAGATGTAGGTTGGTATGATGTTTTGCTAAGTGAATGTTTTGGTTTTGTTATGCATTTATTCTTTTCATTTATTGCATTATGGTTGTTTATTGACTTGTTTGATTGATTATGACTTATATTGGCAACCTAGGTTGTAGTTTTAACAAGCATAAATGATGAATTGAGAGATGAAATTTAGGTGAGGTTGCAAAGCAATAAAATTATGAGTGTTAGGGTAGAAATGCTCAATGTCTATAAGGCGTTCGATGAAATGTATTTAGTGCCTAATGACTCTTATTGGTTAAGTGAGGCCGAGAGGACCCTCTTAATGAATGTGGAGATAGTTTATTGACCTAGAAAGAGACCTTAGACTAGAATGGTGACGAGAATACCCAATCATTGAAACCCAAGCTATTAGTTTAGCAAATTGTTATCCCAACCAAAACCTCGAAGCCCCAACTCTTTTTATTATTGAATTTGTCTAGAAAACTCTTGCTTTTATTCATTGTATCATGTTTTTATGTTGAACAACCAAAAATCCAAAAATCAAATCATGTTTCTATATGTCTTTGTTAATATTTTTGTTGGTCACAATTAATTTTCGTTCCTTGTGATTCGATACCCAAGGATATTTTGAGGGTTAAAACTACTTTGACTCTAATACACTTGCTAGAAGCCGACCAAGTTTTTTGCGCCATTGCCGAGAATGGTTCTATTAATTGTGATCTTTAGTTAATTTTTGTTTGTTGTTTGTCTCTTTGTTTTATTTTCAGGTTTTTATGAATTTGAGACACACTCAAAGCTTGGAGAATATTGATATCATCCCTTTGATACCGAAAATTGAGAGGTTGTGTCTTGCTATTCATACAACTAGAAGAAGGGAAAGAATGGCTGAAATCCCAAGGCATGGGGATGAGCAAGATGATGAAATGAGACGATTGAGGGGAGTTGGTAATGAACAACCAATGTCAATTCAAATGAATATGCAGGAGATCCAACGACCAGTTATTGGGGCATCACCATCTTATATTAGGTTGAGTCTGGCAGCCCGCAACTATAAAGAACATCCATTTCAATATGTTACCTTGTTTTAATGGGCTACTGGGAGAGGATTCACTCATTTTCTTGAGGGAATTCTACACTACAATCCAAACATTTTCTCTCCATGACTTGACAGAGAATGAACTTCGAATAAGGTATTTCCCTTATACTTTGAAGGATAAGGCAAAAACATGGTTGATTAATTTTCCAGAAGGATCTTTGGGCACATGGGATGAGGTGTATGAGAAGTTTATGATGAAGTACTACTCTTCCCAGAAGACAGTCAAGCTTGGGAACAAAATTTGTTCATTTTATCAATTGGAGGCTGAACCATTCCATGAGGCATGGGAGAGGTTCAAAATGCTACTTAGCCAATGTCATCATCACCAATTTTCATTGGCACTCCTTACCCAGTTCTTCTATGATGGACTTACACTATATGACCAAACTCTTATTGATACCGCTGTCGGTGGATACTTTGGGGACAAAACTGCTAAGGAAGTATATGATATTTATGAGATGTTGGCTACTAATTCTCAACAAAAAGTGGTGAGAGGCCAAAGAGCCGGTGTACATGAGGTAACTACTTCTAATCCTAATGATTTTAGGGCACAAATGGCGGAGCTTTCTAGGATGATGAATATGTTACTTAGTTTTAATGCTTTGGTGAAAGAACAATGTAGTTTTTGTAGAGTTATAAGGCACAACAATATGACTTGTGGGATGGCCTAAGGTGTGGGAGTAGGTATGGAGGAAATGAGCTATATGAGAGGATATGTTAGACCTCAACCAAGAAATTACCCTTATTCCAATACCTACAACTAAGGGTGGAGAAATCACCCTAACTTTTCTTGGGAGGACCCTAACACCACCAACTAACCTAGACCTATGGGATCGCCCGGTTTTCAACCAAGACCCACATTCCAACCAAGCCATCACCAAACTTAACCCCCACCACCTCAACAACTTAGAAAAAGCCACCTTTGGAGATTATGTTCATACAATTCATGTCCAATATGGAAACTAGAGATGCTAAGGTGGAGCAAGTTATCCAAAGCCAACAGGCCACAATTCAAAATTTAGAAAGACAAGTTGGACAATTAGCCAAAGCCATGACAGAGTTAATCGTAAATAAGCAATGGAAATATCTCTTAGAAGTGGCAAAGAACTTGATGAACCCAAAGTTGTTGAGAAAGCACCAAAGGATAAGGGCAATGAGGTGAATGTTGAAGCTGGAATTACGGGTAAAGAGAAGGATGTCCACGAAGAGCTCCCTTCTAACCAAAATAAGGAAGTCAAACCTTATGTTCCCCCTATTCATTTTTCCTCAAAGGTTGAAGGAGTAATCAAAAGAGAAGACTTTCTTAAAGTATCTTGATATGTTCGAGAAAATTCAAATAAACATCCTTTTTATTGAAGCAATTTCTCACATGCCTCATTATGCGAAGTTTTTAAAGGAAATTGTTTCAAGTAAGAAGAAGATTGTGGAGTATGCTACCATTGCTTTGATCGAGGAGTGTAGTGCGGTCATCCAAAACAAACATCCTCCTAAGCTTAAGGATATCGGGAGTTTCATTATCCCTTGCACAATTGGAAACTATGGAATAGAAAAGTCTTTGTGCGACTTGGGGCTTCAATCAATCTTATGCCTCTTTTCATTTTCCATAAGCTCGGTATTAGAGGAGAGCTCAAACCTTCCATCGCTTCTCTCTAACTAGCAGACCACTATATTTGGTATCCTTTGGGAATTATTGAGGATGTATTGGTAAAAGTAGGTAAATTTTATTTCCCTGCTGACTTTCTTGTTTTGGAAATGGGTGAGGACTCCAAAATTTCTATCATATTAGGAAGACCATTCTAGCTACCAATGAGGCTCTTATTGATGTGCAAAAGGGTAAGTTGACTCTAAGGGTTGGGAATGAAACCCAAGAATTTAATATTTTCAAAGCTTTAAAGTTTTCATCCTTAAAAGGGACTTGTTATAGCATTGACCTTGCAGATCATTTGGTGAGGGATGTTATAGAACAACATCGAGATGACCATCTTGAAACTTGTATTGCTTTGAGTTTGTTGTCAAAGGTAAATGATCTCATTTTGTGTGAAAGTGTCATGGGGTTATAGGGTGAGGGATACCTTTTGAGACATAGGTTTGAGGAGTTGGTGATAGGAAAACCTAAGCCAAACCCTTCTTGTGAAACACCTCTTCAAGTAGAGCAAAAACCACTACCATATCACATTAGATATGCCTATTTAGGGGAGTCCTCTACATTTCCTGTTATTGTTGCTTCTTGTTTAAATGATGTGCAGGAAGAAAAATTGGTGATGGTGCTTCGTGAACACCGAGTTGCTATTGATTGGAGCATTTCAAACATAAAGGGGATAAGTCCCTCCATTTTCATGCATCACATCTTAATAGAGGAGGGGCACAAATCTTCCATTGAGCATCAAAGACGGCTTAATCCCAACATGAAGGAAGTGGTTAGAGCAAAGGTGCTAAAACTTTTGGATGCATGTATTATCTATAACATCTCTGATAGCAATTGGGTGAGTTTGGTCCAAGTGGTTCCTAAAAAAAGGTAGAATTACTGTGGTGGAAAATTCAAACAATGAATTGATCCCTACAAGACTTGTGATCGGGTGGCGTATATGTATTGATTATAGGAAATTAAATGCCGCCACTAGAAAAATCATTTTCCTTTGTCATTCATTGATCAAATGCTTGAGAGGTTAGCCAATCACAATTTTTATTGTTTTTTAGATGGTTATTCTGGCTATAACCAAATTCCCATAGCACCTGAATATCAAGAGAAAACCACTTTTACTTGTCCCTATGATACTTTTGTATATAGGAGAATGCCATTTGGGTTGTGTAATGCACCCGCCACTTTTCAAAGGTGTATGATGGCCATTTTTTCAGATATGTTAGAAGATACTATAGAAATTTTTATGGATAATTTTTCAGTTTATGGTTCCTCATTTGATTTATGCTTGTTAAATTTGAAAAAAAGTTTTGCAAAGGTGTGAGGAAACCAACTTGGTGCTAAATTGGGAAAAGTGTCATTTTAAGGTCAATGAAGGAATTGTCTTAGGGCATCATATTGCTTCAAATGAAATTGTGGTGGATAGGGCCAAAGTGGAGGTGATTGAGAAATTGCCTCCACCCACCTCGGTCAAGGGAGTTAGGAGTTTCTTAAGGCATGCGGGTTTTTATTGGCGATTCATTAAGGATTTTTCCAAAATCACCAAAAGTGTATCCTTTGTTTGCATGACATGTAGTTTAGGATTTTGCATTTGCATGTTGTCTTATTTTGTTTGTGAGCACATTTAAATTTTTGCAATGCTTTTCTTGTAATAAATTGAGAGGTGTGTTTAGATATTTTACTTGTCCATGTGCTATTCACTATAACCTTTTGATGTCATATGTCTCACATTTTCGTCCGAAATGACGTTAAACTACTCTTCGTCCGCAATAACTTTAAACTTAGTTGGCTCTTATCGACAATGAACTTACCAATGGCAAGCAAGCGAAAATTGGAGAAGCTTTCTAAACCTTATCCTCCTATTTTATATGTTATTGTTGTCATGACACTTGTCCTCATGTTCTTTATCATGGTTTAGGTTGATCTAGATTTATATTTTTGAATAATGAGGACAATGTCCATACTAAGTGTGGGGGAGGGGCTATTGATTGTTTCTTTGGGCTAATTGTGTTGATATACTTTGTTTTGCTCATTTTCGTCAAAAATGCTTGAAATTTTTGCTTGAATTATTCTTAAGTTGTTTAGAATGCATCAAAATTGTAAAGAATAGGATTTGAATTGAATTGGTTGGAGGATTTTTGTAGTGTGTTAGTATGCTTTTAGCATGATTAATTGAGGAATGCGTGCTATTTGTTGAAAGTTGTTTTTGTAATTTGGTATTTTTAGGTTGCAAGATTGAGAGTTTATTTATCAACTTCTTTAGTCTATTTGTGGGGGCATAAAAGTGGCTTTCAAACTTGTTGCTAAATTGTTTTTAAGAAAATATGCTTAAATGATTGAGTTTGTTTGAAAACTTTTGGAGTAGGCTTGGTTTTTATTTGGAGGAGTTGTGATTTTGAATGAGTTGTGCTTATTGTGTTTGAAATGGTTAAAAATTCTCTCTTTGAGGGTGAACCTAAACAAGAACAAGCGAATGAGGTTCTAATCTTGAGGTGAAAAATGTTAGTATACCCAAGAAATCATAAATAAGTGTTTTTACACGAGGACTCTTAATTCGCTGACTGTGTTTGTAGCACCTAAAAATAAGTGAGAAGCAAGCAAAAGGATAGTGCAATGGAATGAATTCTGAAAGAAAGCATTTGTTTGTGAAAAGTGGATGAATGAAACCAAGTTTGCTCCAAAAAAATAAAAGGATATTGCATTTTGAATTTAGCAACGAGGGAGATAAGCCTTATAGATGCCAATAGACTAGGGGATTAGATAGATAAACTCTTAAGTTTACAACTTCTCAATGCCAAGGTTTGGTTTTGTAAATGATGAATAGTATTGCCTTCTTTTCTTAATCATTTTATTTGCATACTTGCATAGTATAAGAATTATCTTACCTATTTGATTTGAATTGTATTCTTTCCCAAGATTTTGATTTGGTTTGCTTGAGGACAAGCAAATGAGTAAGTGTGGGGAAATTTGATGTAGTCTAAATTTACATAATAATTCAAGCAAGAATGTGTCTATTTCCATCCTATAAACTTTACTTTTATAGTAGAATTTATATGTTTTGTGTGATGTTTGTAGGATGAAGGAGCATGAAGAAAAAGGGCTTAAAAAGGTGCCAAAGAGAGTCAAGTTGGAAAGGACTCGAGCTAACACATGAAAGAATCAAGAAAACGAAGGAAGCGAGCATAGAAGGAGTGTCACAGCCATGACATGCGAATGATGGATGTCAACCAAAACAAAAGGTTGTCAAGGTCGTGACAGAAGGAACATCACGGTCGTGACAGATGAGCCTATCACCCTTTTTTCGGGCAGAAAGTTGTCACAGTCGTGACACTTAAGATGTCGATCAACTTATGATGATTATTAAGGAATTGCAAAAGGATGTTAAGGACTTATAGTGGAAGATGAGAATGAGAGGGTGCATACTCTATAATGCAGTTTTCACATGTAGTTTGAACAATTCAGATTAAAAGGATGTAAAAGCAAATAGGTTTGCCATTTTTTCAACTAGAAAAATGCGAACAACAAAAATCGCCGCAACCAAAGGATCCCATCCCAGACGTTTGTGGGATAGTTTGTGAGGAGATAAAGAAAAGGGCCATGAAATGGAGTTTTTAGTGTTTGGTAGGGTGAGTTGACCGTTTTGAGTGTTTGATCATTCAGGGAAGGGGGCGCAAAACAAGATATTTGGCTTTTTAAGAAATCCTATCTTAGTTCCTTCAATTTAATTCATGAGATTTTTGTCCCTTTGCTATTGTAATTATTTGAGATTGTCTTCTTAACCATTGTTGTTTAAAACTCTTTTTCTTGTAGTGATTTTTCCTCATGCCATTTCTTTCTATCCACATTAGTCTTTTGGCCTAACACATTAAAAATTCCAAAATTTATACTGACACTCTAAAATTTTTGAATATTTTATTTACCCCTAATGTTTCTAAAATTGCCTAAAACATAACGAAGTTCTTGAATCATTATGTTTCCACCATTATGCCCTTCAACATATTTTTCTACTTCGTCCACCCTGCAGCTTCTTCGATGAAAGCTTTTAAGCTCTTTTTAAAAACTTTCGACAAACGTGTGATAAAATTGCTCTCAAAATGAAACGTAGATTCAATTTTAATTGTGCACATTGGATAAGTAATTCAACATTAGTGCTGATGTGGATTTTATTTTGCTTCCAAATTGCATTAAAACTTCCCTCCTAAAATCAGATTACCTCGATGAGTTCGCAAAAGAACTCATCTTATCAACTCCAACAAGAATAATCAATTACTTAGTTCTTAACGTGGCAAGACTACTGTTAGTATATATGGGAAACGTAACTGTAGCTCGAACAGTGGACACTCAGACGTTCGAAATGCAACATTGAAGAATCGTCAAGATTAATCCTACTTGCCAAAGGAAACCTTATTCCTAATGGGGATTTACACAAATCAGATTCTAGAACACCAAAGCAACACATCATAAATTATTACTTTGCAGTCCAATTCAAAAACAATGTGATGCTACCAAAAAGAAGTTGAAATCAATGGGTCCGAAAAGGAGTTTAGACTCAAATGACTTAGACGATATGGTGAAAGAGATTGAATTAGATTATTTCATTAAGAATAGTAATATGATTTTATCTTCTTCCAAAGCAATGGATAAAATTCACAAGAAGGTTTATCACATCTAAGAGATAGGTTCACAATTGGGATTATCCAATGGTAATGGGAAGGATATTGCAATCTAGGTTTTGGTTTTGTAATGAAATAATATGACAAATTTAGCATAATCTTTTTGAAGTTTTTCTCTCATCTCTTTTTGCAGCGTTTTTTTTATCATTTTTTATAAGTAGGATATTTGTATTTTAAGTTTTTTTGTTTGTTTTTAGAGACATAGTTTCTTTTTTTATATATATATAAATATAAGAAACCCTTGGTTTAACAATAATTTTTCTTAAAACACTTTCTAATGTTTTAAATAAATAAAATTCAAGGAAATCCACTCATCAAAACTATATCTTTTGTTTTTTGCTTGAAATAACACAATTTATGGCTAATGCCTGAAGCATAGCTAATCTTAATGGAGTTGTACAATTGTGGGTAATATCAAATCATATAACTAAGAGAAATTTGACGCAGTCGATACCTACAAAACTAACTTCCTTATATGCTTTAACAAAATTTTCTTACTCACCAAAAAAAAATCCTTTCTGAACCATGAAGATTGGTTTTGGAGTTAACCAAATAGTTAAAGCACGTGAAGCCAAAATACAACCAAATGGAGCCAAGATAACAAAAAAATATCAGTCTTTGTCACTAGTCGAATTTTGCAACGTGGAAAACAAAAAATAATGGTAATATGAGAGCACAGAATTGTCACAGGTTTTTTTATCAGTAAATATGAAATTTTTTAATGTCTCAACCACTAAAATAATGACCGGACTGGTATTCCCACATAGTCATCTCCACAAGATGATTAGCCTATCTTATAGGCTACCACTACAGACGTGTATACAACATGGTGAGAAAATTGTAATCGAGCTCAGATAAATAAAGTATTCAGACACCTTTTTTTTCTTTTGGTTTGCAAAGAAAAACTTGTATTCAACCCAAGATATCGTTATCACAAGGAATTACAACATAAAATGGGCGATTAAGACCCCAAATGACATAGCAACCAAATACTAACAAGATATAGAGACTAATAGCTCCGGTTTAATAGCCAAGAGAGAGAACCACGGTGTAATATCCCGCCCTTTTCAATGGAATTCATGTAGCAATCCATTGTTTCGTAATGTTGTAGGGTGTTCAGAGATGTTTCGTTCATCATTCTATCATGGTTGGGTGTTTAATTGGCCCCGAGGTTGATGAAAATTATGAATTTAAGTTGGAAATACCTTAAAAGAGGGTTTTTGTGCGAGTTTTGCGAACTGGAGGTCTACTACGCCTATAAGAGCCGGTTCTGTGCTCGTTGATCGTTGTCTGGAGTGGAAAATGCGATATGAAAGTCTGACTGGAAATGTTAGAGTTCAGATCCCTTCTTAGTGTTGTAATGGAAGTGAAATGTGGTTAGATTATGGTTGTTGGAGGTTGGAATCATAGGATTTTAGCTTTGGTGTTGAAGTTTTTGGTGTTTGGACGAAATAGGTCCATTTGGAGCTAGGATTTCAGATTTTGATGATTTTCTTGTTAAATTTGGAGTTGTTTATGATACATCTTGATATATTGGAATTAGAAATACTTGAATCATGCTTGGATTTGTAGATTTAACGAGTTATGTAAATGGGTTAGGGTTTGGACGGATTTTCAAAGATTTTTGATGAAATTGAGTTGT
>CAODLS010626025.1:0-23420 GCA_948243855.1 Flueggea neowawraea
AACAGACTTCAACGCACGTAGACGAGGAAAATATCTATCTAACTGAAAAATGCCAAAATTTGTTACAGGTTGTCAGAATACCAATGGGAATATTCTCTGACATAAATTCAGAAAGCATCAGAACAGTGAGTCACGAACAGAGAATCAAATCGCAGAGACGTCACAACAAAAGTGAGTTGTACTACCTGACAAATGACAGACGCTCCTCGATTTTTGAAATTTTGAATATCTTCTGACACAATCACGAGGAAGATCAAAGACATAAATATTAAAGACTCGACTATGCAACACTAAGTACAGTGCACACAACATTCAAGCTCTGCGTACACAAATAAAGGTACTATGCACGTAGTTACTTCTTGATATAGAATAGTAGGTACTGGAACTTGGCCTATGCACACAGAAAGAATATCATTGCACGTAGTACTCTGATAAAATCAAGCTCTACGTACACAGTACAAATGGTACGCACATAGCAAGGACTGACGTCATTAATCTCACCATTTTTGCATATCTCACAACGGCTGTTTTGGTATCCGCAACGGCTAGTTTTTGATGAATGCCTATAAATAGACGTCTCAAGTCATAAGGTAAATAAGAACAATCCTTGAGATTGCCAAAAAGCCTTGAAAATCTTCCCATTGCATTCTTATTTTGTTCTTGAATACTTACATACCAACTGAGCTGTTGATTTGCTATTTTATCACTAAGTTGGTTGAACAACATTGTCATTTAGTTAAGAATAGTATTGTAATCAAGCTTTGTTTGTAAAGCCTGAGAAAGGAATAGGTTTGCCTTGTTTGTTACCTTGAAAAACAAAGGAGTGTGGTTTTCTTGTTTTGACAGGCAAAAACAAGGTGTAAAAGGTTGTCTTGTGATCCTAAAAAAAAGAGATTGTAAATGGTTTACCTCGAACCGAAAGTGAGGAAGTATAGTGGATTCAAACTCTCTAGTGAGCTAGAGGAGTTGACGTAGGTCAAAGAGAACCAAACCACTATGAATATTGGGCTTTGTTTCTCTACCCCTTTACTCCTTTTTTTGTTCTTCATTAAGAGGTAGTGTTTTGGATTTAACTACTGTTTTGATTTGAGAATATTTACAAAAGTTTTCAAAAAGGTTCTATTTTTAGCAAGAAATCCAATCCACCCCCTCTTGGATTGCCATATTGGAATTTCAAAAATAACTTCAACTAAAGCAATAAATATAGGTTTATAATATCCACCAATAAAATAATATTCTAAATGAAGGTAAATCAAATACAAAACAACTAAAATTATAAAATTCATTAAAAAGTTATAATTCTCAACATAAAGTATTAAACAATCTTTTTTTTTAATAAATTCCATTCTCTATAAACAAATCTATCATTTTTAATAATCTCATACATAAACACACACACACATATATGTATATATATATAAGAATAATAAATTAAATATTTTATACAAGAAATTTTATAGTTAGGGTTTGTAAGCGGATCGTGTCGTAAACGGGTCGTGTCGTGATCGTGTTAACCCGGTTATGTTAAACTGGTTGAACCCGTTTAACTTTATTTTTTTCATGTCATACCCGTTTATAATCTTAACCCATTTATGGAAAACCCAAACCCATTTAACTTCTTGTTGAATCGTGTCGTTTAAACGAGTCGTGTCAAAAATTGACAACCCTAATTAAGGTTAATCTTACAGACTTTGTGAGAACATCAGCTTTATGCTAATTTCTCAAAATGTGAATTTTGGTTTGATCAAGTGGCATTTCTGGGACACATGGTGTCAAAAGAGGGTATAATGGTAGACTTGGAGAAGGTAGAGACAGTACTCCATTGGGAGAGACCTAAAATTGCTACGGAGATTAGTAGTTTTCTTGGTTTAGCCGGGTATTATAGGTAGTTCATCTAGGATTTTCCAATATTGCAGCATCTACGACTCGATTAACTCAGAAAGAAGTTAAATTTGTTTGGTCAGATAAATTTGAGGAGAGTTTTCAAAGGTTGAAGAAATGTCTGTCATGAGTGCACCAGTGTTGGCTTTACCTTCAGGCTCTGGAGGTTTTGCAGTATATTATGATGCATCCAAAGTTGGATTAGGTTGTGTATTGATGCAAAATAGTAGAGTGATTGCCTATGCATCAAGACAACTTAAGAAGCATGAATAGAATTATCTGACGCATGATTTGAAATTAGCGGCAATTGTGTTCGCACTCAAGATTTGGAGACATTATTTGTATGGTGAGACTTTTGAATTTTTCACTGATCATAAGAGTTTTAAATATATTTTTGGGCAGCGAGTCCTGAGTTTAAGGCAGAGACGTTGGTTAGAATTGATAAAGGGTTATGATTGTACTATATCATGTCATCCTAGTAAGGCCAACGTTGTTGCCGATGCTCTAAGTAGGAAATCGATGGGTAGTTTAGCTCACATCGTGGTAGAGAGATGACCAGCTACGTCTGAGTGGTAGCAGTTACTAGAGGATGGTGTTGAGTTACATCTAGATGACGCGGAAATATTGTTTGCTCATATTGAGGTAAGATTTGTTTTGCTTGATTGGATTTGTGAGGCTCAGAAGGAAGATTTTGAGATTCAGAATCTAATAAGGAAAGTTAGATCATCTGATGTACTTGGGTTTAGTGTTAAAGACTTTGGAGCTTTTTGGTTTGGTTTGAGGTTGTGCGTACCATCTTTGGGTGGTTTACGCAAGGAGATTAGGACCGAGGGTCACAACTCCGCATATTCTGTAGATTCGGGATACATTAAGATGTATCGAGATCTTTGGAAGTCCTATTGGTGGCTAGGAATGAAGAAGGATATATCCGAGTTTTTCAATCGGTGTTTGACCTGTCAACAGGTTAAATTTAAGCATCAACATCCTTCTGGTTTACTACGACAGAGTAGAAATAGGATCATATCACGATGGATTTCGTAGTCGATTTACCAAAGACATCTGTTGGATATGATTCCATCTGGGTTATCATTGACCAATTGACTAAGTTTGCACACTTTCTCCCTGTCAAGACTACGTATGCAGTGGCCCGATTAGCGACTAACTCTCGTGAGCGAATTGTATGTTTTCATGGTGTGCCAGTTTCCACAGTGTTTGATAGAGGACCTCAGTTTACATCACAATTTTGGCATAAACTTTAGGAAGAATTAGGTACTCAATTGGAATTTAGTACAAATTTTCATCCACAAATTGACGAGGAATCTGAATGTATGATTCAGGCTTTGGAAGACATGTTAAGGGCGTGCGTTATGGATTTTAGTGGGAGTTGGGATTTCCATTTGCCTTTGCTTGAGTTTGCGTATAATAACTCATACCATTCAAGTATCGAGATGGCACCATATGAAGCACTATATGGTAGGAAGTGTATATCTCCTCTGTGTTAAGCTGAAGCCGAACAAAGAGAGACTTTAGGCCCAGATCTTATTTTGGAGACTACTGAGAAAGTTAGATTGATTCAATAGCTGATTCAGACTGCCCATAGTCGTCAAAAGAGCTATGCTGATCCAAAGCATAAGTCTTTAGATTTTGCCATTGGGGACCATATATTCCTTAAGGTATCACCAATGAAGGGCGTGATGAGATTCAGGAAGAAAGGAAAATTGAGCCCAAGGTTTATTGGTCCATTTGAAATTATTATCCGAGTTGGAGCCCTTGTATACGAGTTAGCACTACCGCCTCAGTTTGCTTCTGTTCATCCAGTGTTTCATATTTCGTTTCCGATGAAGTACATCTCTGATCCATCTCATGTTCTAGCACCACAATATGTTGAGATCATGTCTGACTTATCTTATGATGAGACTCCGATCTGGATTGTTGACCATCAAGTCAACAATCTCTGGAACAAAGACATTGTGTAATACCTCGTCTGTTCCGAAGACTTTCTTTATAGCATTCTGTTCAGTTCCGACATGGTTTCCTGTTGAACCCCGTTCGATTTTGGTCCAACCTCGTTCAATTTCGGTCTAATCCTTGAATGTTTTCAATGATCTTTAGGTGTTTGGAATGTCGATTTGGTGTTTGATGATGTCAATTGAAGTTATGTTTGCAAGGAGGGGTGTTATGGAACCTCGGAAATGGCTAGGCACAAGCAAGGAAGTGAGAAAAGTCACTAAGGTTGGTTGGAATGCAGTCGACGAATGCTAGCCTTTTCCAAAACATGTTATCTAGAAAAACATGCACAACGTACGTTACAGAGAATAAAACATATGTTGTAAGGGTAAACGTACCTTGTGAATTTCATGACTTATATTGATCATCATTTTCGCAGAACAGAAGCTTCTGGATCCAATTTTGAGCATCGCAACGTACGTTATGTAACCAAGACGTACGTTGTAAGTTTATAAGATGTACATTGCATAAAAAATAACGTACGTTGCCTTTGTTTCTGAAATGGTACGTTTCGATCTGCAGCTCTTTTTTAACCCCAAAACTCGATTTCCTTTGTCATTTTCGCCTCATTTTCACTCCAAATCACTCTCTACTCTTCCAAAACTCTCCCCCATTGTTCCTCAATCATTCCACAACATCTCTGGACGTAAGATCAAGTTTTAATCTCTCCATTTCTTCATTTTCATGCATTAATCTCATAATTTCATTTTAGACCGAATTGATTAGGGTTTCAAATTTTTGAGTGATTCTATACAATGGATGCTTAGGGTTGTTAGATTATGATTGTTTTATGTTATATTAACATGAATCTAACTTGAAATCACAAGATTTGATGAGTTCTTAAAGTGGGTTAGGGTTTGGACGGTTTTGGCCTAATTTTTAGAGATTTAGAGTTGTTTTTTGAAAAATAGATTGTATATTTGAGTTCCTGAGATTGAGATTGATTAATTTGGATACTTGAAATTGATTTTCATTGGTTGAATCAGAAGTTGGACATTTTGGTAATTTTTCCATAGGGACTGAAAGTTATATTGTGTATTTTAGGGACTGAAATTGGATTTTCTATATTTAGAGAGTTAAATTACATATTTTTTAGATTATGAGGATTAATTAATAATTTTTGGAGTACTAGGGACTCATTATAAAATTTGGAATATTTTGGGGATTGAGTTGTAATTTTGAAAGTTCAGGGACCAAAGTGTAATTTTACATCAAGGTGTAATATTTGATTTATTATGTTTGGCTTTGGTCCGAAAAATGGTTTTAGGCTTTGTCTCAACATTTGGGCTTGCATATACATTTTCAGGCATAACGGTGCGGCCACAATACATTGTTTTGAATTGTTTTTGATATGTTTATTCCAGCTTTGTTTGGTTTCTGAAAAGACCAGTCATTCGCCGGTGGATCGCTATCTGAATTATTTGCTTGTCATCCAATTGAGTGTGGTAGCCACTTCAGACATATAAGATGTGTCCTCTGAACTATGTATATGTTTTTTGTTGTACTACGACCCTAACATGTAATTTGGAATAATTAAAGGAATGAGAATCCTAATAATCTGACTTCTGTGATAACCTTTGTTATCGAAACTTTGGTTGTTTTCGAAATAAATAATATGTTTCAACATTTATTATGATTTTGGTAATAAATGTTAAGTTATGGATTTCAAGGAATCTTTTGTAGAAAATGTTCTTTTGGGATTTAAGAATATTTTCTGAAACAAATATGTTGTTATGAGATAGGTACAGTCTTTGTACTAAGTATTTTGTTTTTGGAAATCAAAAGTATTTTGTAATAAATACCTTGTATGAACATTTGGTGTGATTTGATGAAAAATTCGGTTGTCATGTATTCTTCTTATTTGAACACTTCAGATGTGTATTTAAATACGTTTTTGGCAAAGTGTTTGATTTGGGACACCCAGCTATGGACTAGGGTATTTCGATACACCAATGTTGTATCATGTGCCTAAGTGGCTAATACTTTGTGCATAAGTGGCTTAAACGTGCCTTGGTAGCTATATCATGGTGCCTAAGTGGCTAATCCTTGCCTAAGTGGCTGATATTGAGTCTGGATGACTCCATCTTTGTTATGGTCCCAATAAATCTACGATAACATACTTTACCAACATTTTGGAAGAGAAATATGTCTTTGGTAAACATTTTAAAAAGGAGAATATTATAGTTATTGCTGAGTCTAGATGACTCTACTACTTTGATTTGATTTTGTTGGATTTTGACATGTCCCTCTTAAAATATTTTGGAAATAAATATGATTTCATTGGATATTTGATTATCTGGAAAACTAAATATTTTATTCAAATTTAACTTCTTTATTTCATTCAGTGATTGTCCTCCGTTTGTTTTGGTTGCAAAGACTTCAAAGATGGATTTTTGAACTACTTTGTCTATATAGACGTGTGTATATATATTAGTATTTGAATATATACGTGCATGTGGTAGCTCGTGAAATGTTTTTCAAACTGTTTTGAGAGGCTTAGTGCTGCTCTGAAGTGTTATCCATTCACTGGGATTCTTACCCCTTTCTTTTCCATGTTTATTTTTATCTTATGTGTCAGGTTATTCTTTATGGCATTTAGATACCCAGTGAGGTGTCTTGTAAGCAGTGAGTGCTCTATTGTTTGGGACGAATTTCTATTATGTTAGGTGCTCCACACCGGTTAGTGGGTTATGGCTTTGTATCTGATTCTATTGACATTAGTAATTTATTTATAATTACTATTCGATATTATACTATTTGTTTTGTTATTCGAAAATATTATTTTAAAAATTTATTTCTGTTAAAATGTTTTAATATGGTTAATAAGCAAGCTAAGATTATTGAATTTGGGTAGTTGTCTAATCTTTGAGGCTTGTGTGAAATGGATCGGGCTTCCATAGACGGTTCACCATGTATGTCGATCATGGTCAGGAAACGGGTGATGACAAAGGTTGTATCAGAGCATTAAGTTTTTTTATTGTCTGGGTCGGTTGTGGAGCTTAGGTATTCTTGGTCAAGTCAGTCTAATTTGCCTTTGTATATATCTCTTAGTATTTGCTTATGTATACTCTTCTGAGTGTTTCGTTGGTACTGTGGCAATAGTTTGCATTTTGATATATGCATATTTGTTTTGTTTGTTTGCTATTTGTAGTTATGCTTCGACGACATTGGAAACCTAGTGAGGCCGCTAAGTGTCGATCCGCCTAGGCCACTGATGATTCTATAGTGAACCCAAGCTGTTTGCGTAGACATTTGTAGATTGAAGTATCACCTTTCTGTAATAGCTTCACGCTATTGCTTTGATAGATGTTCTTGAGCACATCTTTCAAGACTTGACCATAATGTAAATACCTTCGATGTATGAGCGTGAGATCTTCTGAATGGTCTTGTAGGAGAAGTGAGACAAAATAGGATAATCTTAAGACTATCATTCGATTCATCAGGTGATTCCTATTCTAATTGAACCATGAATTGTACCTTCCTAACACTCAACTTGCTAGAATACGTTATATGATTTTAGAACACCCCTATCTTTAAGCTTTCATAATACTTTGCTTGATCCTGATGCTGCGTAATTATCTGTTGTGTTGACCATCTGCAATTGCTTATGGATTTCACTGTTCAGAAATTTAGTCTTTCTTTGAGTATAGATGACTTAGTTCCCTCAAGATATATGGTTTACCTGAATCGTTGTTTGATAGCGAGAATTGCTAGTTGGTTCGTTAGTGATAGACATGGGGATTAATGTTATCTTTGGTATAGATTAGTTGTTAATTTGGCATACCACTTCGAATGACTTTGTGAAAAGAATATGTTTTTGACCATTAAATCATAACGAGTTATGTAATGGAGTTTGATTTTCTAGACATTGGATTAGGTCATAAATTGACTAATTTCTCGAGTACTTTCTATAAGCTATTTTTCTTAATAGTGTTTGTACTCATTATGTTCCTTTCGCAATGATTGTATCTGTTCTATTTTTCTTAGCAATGTTTGTAATTGTTCTGTTATTTGTAGCAATGCCACCTTGGCAATGCCTTAATGCAATTGCGTCTAATTTGCTTCGGTAAGCCCGATGAAGCTGTACCCCAAAGTTATTCTTAGTAACCCAACCTATTTCTCCTCTATGAAGGATACTTGTTGTAACAACATGGAAGAACGATGATGTTCAGACTTAGCTAGTTGCCAGTCTGTATATTTCGTATGTATCCCTTTGAACCTCTGTGTATTTTTGTATGCTTTAGCATATATCTTTTTGGACTTCTGTGAGTTTTTGTATATTTTTAGATATATCTATTTGGACTTCTGTATATTGCAGTATGCATGTTGTTTGACTCTGGTGTTGTGCATTCAATTGTGCTTCACATTCTATTGGAATATGTTAAACTGGTGGTATTCGCTAGGGAAATCCTTAGAAGCTTCGTCACTTCTGAGTAGCTATGTCTTAGCTAAATCTTAGTTCTAGAGTTGTGTCATTGTCATGGATAGGCGTGTTCTAGTAGTTTTCTTGCAACATAAAATTAAGTAGAATTTGAACTTATCTTGGTAGGAATCACCTTCTGGCTTGGTATGTCACCTCATATCACTTTGCAAAATGGGTGTGCTTTTGACCATTAGGTCAAAGCAAATTTTGTTATCACGATAGTTTTGGAAGAAAGAATGATCTGTTGTGATTGTAAATCGTATTTGGCTTTATGCCAACCAAATATCAAAGGCTTAGAAATGAGTTTAGGAGATGTGCTAGTGATGCGGAATTTTTTGATATGTTACTAAGGAATTTTTGGGATTCCCACTTGAATTGGAAATGGATTTGCAATGAAGGTGTAGTACGGTGTCGATTTGATGTTGGTTATCGGATGGCCCTAGTGGAATTACAAAAGTCAGTAGGATTTAGAGCGCGAGAGATGTTGAAAAGTGCATGACAAATGCACCACTGTTGACAACACACTGAGTTCTGAAAGTTTTGTGACATAGTTCAACACATCGAGGGTTAGTTAAGGTTAAGGGGTGTTGTCTGACATTGTATTTGGATGATGGCAATTCAGATGAACTATGGAATTTGGCTATCAGAAGTGTAATGTCTTTTAGAACCTTATGTAATCTCCGTCAGCAATATCCGGATTTGTTGTATTCCCTCTGAGCTCTATGGTTGCCGTTGGATTTTATCTGCGATGGCATATTTTTAATCAGGTAACCTCGTCAGAAGTTGTTTGGCTCATTTTCTTTCACTCATATTGTTTGTTTATCTATTGGAACCTCTATAGTCTGATATTTGATAAGTGTCTGAGTTTGTGCTCTCTGACATATAATTCTTTGGCTTTGAGAATATGCACTTTTGACTCTATGTGCCTTTTCACTATTTGATATATTAAGTTTTTTCCCTTAAGAATTCTATCTCAAATTCGTTCTGTATCTGATCGCTAATGTTAGTCAAGGGTAGAATCAGTTCAGAATTTTATTGTACTATACCAATCATCGTTCCATATATAGGCCTTTGATAGAGCAATGCATAGGCTACAGAATGTTGTGTAGCAAGCAACCAAATTTTGCTGAGTCTCAGCGGAAGTTCTAAAGGGGCTTCACTATGTTGAGATGCATATGAGCATTCGTGCTTGTATGATTCAGTTGGACTATACGTCTGTACTATCTGTCTCTGCATCTACATTTTTTGCGTACCTTCTGCCTTGATTTATGCATATTCTGAAATGTCAATGTAAGTTTGCATATCTGGATTGCATGCCCAAGGGCGTTATTTTGTTAGATGCGGTGTGGATGTTCGAATTTGTTTGAATATGTCAGTTCGTAAGATAACACTATTTCTTTACGTATATGCATTCTTTGGCACCATTTGTCTCTGTATCTGCATGGTTTGTATCCTATGTCTTTCGGCATACTTGGGTATGAGTAGCCTGGAGCTACTTGAATGGTAGCTAGTCTCTCTGTGAGTGCTCTGTTGGAGCTATGAATTATGACGTGATTTGGAAATTTTGTTAATTTCGACATTTGGGTATTAGAGTTTGACTAGATTGAGGTTTAGAATTGTGTAGCATTCTGTATACCCATATAATCCTTCTTATCAGAATCTTCTAAAAATTCGAAGACGAATTTCTTTTAAGAGGGAAGAATGTAATACCCCGCCCATTTCGAAGACTTTCTCTGTAGCATTCTGTTCAGTTCCGACAAAGTTTCATGTTGAACCCCGTTTGATTTTGATCCAACCTCGTTCAATTCCGGTCCGATCCTTGAATGTTTGCGATGATCTTTAGGTGTTTGGAATGTTGGTTTGGTGTTTAAGGATGTCAATTGAAGTTATGTTTTCAAAGAGGGTGTTGTGGAACCTTGGGAATCACCCGACACAAGCAAGGAAGCGAGAAACATCAATGAGGTGGGTTGCTAAAACGGTGCGTTTCGATATGCAGCTCGTTTTTTAACCCCAAAACCTGACTTCCTTTGTCATTTTCGCCTCATTTTCGCTGCAAATCACTCCCAACTCTTTTGAAACTCTCCCCCCATTGTTCCTCAATCATTCCACAACATCTCTGGAGGTAAGATTAAGTTTATAATCTCTCCATTTCATCATTTTCACACATTAATCTCAAAATTTCATTTTAGACCGAATTGTTTAGGGTTTCAAAATTTTAAGTGATTCTATTGCAATGGATGCTTAGGGTTGTCAGATTATGATTTTTTGAGGTTATATTAACATGAAGCTAACTTGAAATCACAAGAATTGATGAATTCTTAGAGTAGGTTAGAGTTTGGATAGTTTTGGCTCAATTTTTGGAGATTCATTGTTGTTTTTGAGAAATCGATTGTACATTTGAGTTCCTGAGGTTGAGATTGACCAATGTGGATACATGAAATCAATTTTTATCAGTTGAATCGGAAGTTGGACTATTTTGGTAACTTGCTATAGGGACTGAAAGTGATATTGTGCATTTTAGGGACTAAAATTGGATTTTATATATGTAGAGAGTTAAATTACACTTTTTTTGGGATTATTAGGAATAATTAATAATTTTTGGAGTACTAGGGACTCATTATAAAATTTAGAATATTTTGGGGACTGAGTTGTAATTTTCCAAAGTTCAGTGACCAAAGTGTAATTTTACATCGATGTGTAATATTTGATTTATTATATATGGCTTTCGTCCAAAAAAGGGTTTTAGGCTTTGTCTGAGCATTTAGGATTGCATATGCATTTAAACACATTACGGTACAACTACAATACCTTGTTTTGATTTGTTTTTGATATGTTTATTCCAACTTTGCTTGATTTCTGAGGAGACCAGTCATTCGTCGATGGACTGCGATCTGGATTATTTGCTCGGCATCCAAGTGAGTGTAGTAGACACTTCAGAGACATAGGTTGTGTCATCTGAACTATGTATATGTTTTTTGTTGTGCTACGACCCTAGCATGTAATTTGGAATAATTAAAGGATTGAGAATCCTAATAATCTGACTTATGTGATAATCTTGGTTATGGAAACTTTGGTGGTTTTCAAAATAAATATTATGTTTCAACATTTATTATGATTTTGCTAATAAATGTTAAGTTATGGATTTCAAGGAATCTTTTGTAGAAAATGTTCTTTTGGGATTTAAGAATATTTTTTTAAACAAATGTTTTGCTCTGAAATAGGTATAGTCTTTGTACTAAATATTTTGTTTTTGGAAATCAAAAGTGTTTTGTAATAAATACCTTGTCTGAACGTTTGGTATGATTTGATGAAAAATTCGGCTATCATCTATTCTACTTATTTGAACACTTCAAATATGTATTTAAATAAGTTTTTGGCAAACGTTTTGATTTGGGACACCCAGCTACTGTGTAGCGTATTTTGACACACGATGTTGTATCATTTGCCTAAGTGGCTAATACTTTGTGCATAAGTGGCTTACACGTGCCTTATTGGTTATACCATGGTGCCTAAATGGCTAATCCTTGCCTAAGTGGCTGATATCGGGTTTGGATGACTCCACCTTTGTTATGGTCCCAATAAATCTTTGATAACATACTTTACCAACATTTTGGAAAAGAAATATGTTTTCGGTAAACATTTTCGAAAAGGAGAATATTATGGTTATTGCAGAGTCTGGATGACTCTACTACTTTGTTTCGATTTCATTGGATTTTGACATGTCCCTCTTAAAATATTTTGGAAATAAATATGATTTCAACGGATATTTAATTATCTAGAAAACTAAATGTTTTATCCAAATTTAACTGCTTAATTTCATTCGGTGATTGTCCTCTGTTTGCTTTGGTTGCAAAGACTTCAAAGATGGATTTTTGAACTACTTTATCTATATATACGAGTGTATATATATTAGTATTTCAACATATACGTGCATGTGGTAGTTTTTGAAATGTTTTTCGATCCGTTTTGAGAGGCCTTATGCTGCTCTGAAGTGTTATCCATTCACTAGGGATTCTTATCCCTTTCTTTTCCATGTTTATTTGTATCCTATGTTTCAGGTTATTCTTTATGGCATTTAGATAACCAGTGAGGTGCCTTGTCAGCCGTGAGTGCCCTATTGTTCGGGCCGAATTTCTGTTATGTTAGGTACTTCACACTGGGTAGTGGGTTATGGCTTTGTATCTGATTATATTAACATTAGTAATTTATTTATAATTACCATTCGGTATTATACTGTGTGTTTTGTTATTCAAAAATATTATTTTAAAAATTCATTTCTGTTAAAATGTTTTAATATGGTTAATAAGTCGGCTAAGATTAATAATTTGAATTTGGGTAGATGTTTTATCTTTGAGGCTTGTGCGAAATGGGTCGGGCTTCCACAGATGGTTCGCCTCGTACCCCGGTCATGGTCCGAAAACGGGTCGTGATAGATTGCTTTAATGAAAGTTATTTGGAGACATCATTCTGTAAAAGAGGCCACTTGGAAGGCCGATGATGAGATGCAACACAGATATCCACACTTGTTTGTTTCTATCGATTCCTAGGTCAGTCTCTTTCCTTTTGTCCATTCTTGCATTTTTTGTTACATGTTGGCATATTTAAGTTTGAGTGTGTAAGAACATTAGAAAGGTTTTAGTTTATCTCTATGATTAGAACAGGGAATTTTATATTCTGTGTTTTGAGAATCGAGGTTTTATCTTGAGTTATCTAGCTTATCTGGAAATTCGATGACAAATTTCTTTTGAGGGGGAAAGTATGTAAGGACTTATTCTTTTTAGTCGAGCCACCAAAGAATTTTCATGAGATATCTTGAATAAATGCATGTTATTCGAGTAAGAGGAGGTGTTACTTGAGTAATATGGGGCCCTGATAACTCGAGCTAAAAGTGGAGTTACTCGAGTAAGTGCGAGATTGATCAATAACTCCGAAGTTTAGCTCAGTCGAGTGATAATTCCTGTTACTCGAGTGAGAAAGAGGATGGATCACTGGAGTAAAACAAGATGTTACCAAAGTAAACGAAGTGTAATTCCCGAACTAAAGAGTGTCTTACTCAAGCAAGCATATTGGCTTACTTGAGTAAGCCATGCTTCTAAGCAAATGGTGCAATCAGTTAATTGCATATAAAGATGATTCTTTAGACAAGTTTTCTCATTTTTCACCCTCAGAGCTTTCCCTAAACACCCAGAGACCTTTTCCCTCCATTTCTTTTGCTTAATCACCCATCTTTCCACGGATTTGAGGTAAGAATCATCCCTCTTATTTGGTTTCTTTGTTTTTAGTTCATATGGTATATTTGGAGTTTGATTTTGATGTTGTTACGGATTGTTGTGAGGTGATTGATGAGGTTGAGGTTCTGATTATAGATGAAACAATTGGAGAATAGTTGAATGATATGGAATCGAGTGAATTACATAGTCGTTTTTGGGTTAAAAGAATTCTAGGTTTTGAGTGATTCTCAATCTGAAGGATGCATTACTCAAGTAATCATATTGTGTACTCGAGTAATATGGGTGCAATATTACTTGTGTAAGTTGTTTTGTTTACTCGAGTAATCTGGGGGTATGTGTTACTCGAGTAAGGCTTTAGGATTACTCAAGTAACCTCAGTGCATTTCTTACTCGAGCAAACAGTTAGGTTACTCGAGTAAGACATGTTCCAGAGGGACTAAAAGTGATATTTTATATATATCTTGAAGTCTAATTTGATACTCTAAATAATTTAAGGACCATAATGCAATTTTGGATATGATAATGGACTAGACTATGAGTTTATATAGATTTCGAATTTTGAGACGACAGCGGTAGATTTTCAGTGTTGTCATATGCAATTGCAGTTCATGCATTCAGTACTACCACAGTACCGGTATTATATCCTGATTCATTTGATTTGTATCTGTCTCAGCTTCTTGTTCCTACCCTCCAGACCAACCCCTACTAGTGGTGCTTGATTGGTCTAGCTTTTGCTTTGGACTCCTGGTGAGGGCGGTGGTAGCTTTAGACACTTAGGTTATATCTTTTGAAATCTTATAGTTTTTGCTATGTTGGGTATTTTTTTGTAATATGATTAATAGCGGATTGGTTAAATTAAATTGGTTATGTGATAATTGGTTTTCAGTATTTTCTTAAACTGTTTTATGTAATAGTTTTCTAATTATATACTCTGGTATGTTTTCCTGTCTGTATGGATTTCGTATATATATGGGAATCCTATGCTATTTGGTTAAATGTAGCCTTTGGTATATCATTGCTCTGAGAAGGCCCTAGTTACCTGGATAGTACGGTAGCCGTGTGTTCGGCCAGACACATATATTTCAGTGACACAATGATTTCATTTTCTATTATTATACATATTTTGTTATTTAGTGGTACAACCATTTCTATTTATAGTCCCATTATCAGACCAGGTATACATGCGATATATGAATTATTTGAAAATGACCTTGCATGATCATATGTTTTTTACTTTGGTTGCAAACATTTTGAAAATGTTTTAGAAACTAATATTATTAGTAGTGTGTATACTATATTATACATATGAGCATGCGATATTTTTGAACTGTTTTTAAAAGGGTCTTCATAATGAACATATAAGGTTATCTAGAGTGTCATCCCTCACTGAGATTTTCTCACCCCCTTTCCCTTAATATTTTTCAAGCATATTTTGGCATCCAACATCAGTGAGCCATTTCTTTTGACAGTGAATGCCCTTTGATTGGGCTTGTATATGTTTGTTGTAAAGTTCCACACTAGGTTGTTGTTGGGTATTAGGTATCTTTTGTATTTGTTTTATACTAATATACTCGCACATTATTTTGATTACATTTGACTTATTACTGTTTTGTTATATTTTCTTATATTTATATATACAGATTATATTTTTATCTTGTATTCATTTATTTTCTTTACGAATGGTTTTAAATAATTAAATTGGGTAAAATATCTGATCCTTTGAGGCATGTACGAGATGAGCCGAGCTCCCTCAGATGGTTTGCCTCATTCGTCGGTCATGGTCCGAAAATGGGTTGTGAAAATTTCGATACCTTGTTGTGTTATTGATTGATTATTTTGTTGCTTAGTTTATTTTGTTATCATTATTATGAACTCTTTAATATATTTTCATAAGTATATTGATAGTATTTAGTTGATATATTTTTTCTTTTTGTGTTAAATCATTTATAATATTGAGATATATTGAAATATTATTTATGCAACACTCATATCTATATACACTCACACTCATATTATCTAAGGTATATATCGATATTTGCATATATACTAACAAATTTGTAGCGAGTTTTTCATATTTAAACTATCAAAATAGTTGCAACAAGACATTTACAAACAAACTAACAAAGCTCGTCAACATATAATATACATTATATAGTACAAGTCGAGTCTAGTAGACTTTATACGATGCATGAAGAGTCATTAAGATCTCATCCTCAAATCCTATATGTACATGTGATAAGGAGAGAGAGTGAACGCAACATTCCGACCTTTGTTGCGTCGTTGTATCTACAAGCATGGAAATTGGCACAAAAGCTAACCTGTTAGTACCTGGGAAAATTTTGAGCTTTATATGAGTTACAACTTAATGAGGAACCCAACATATATCAAACATTATAATAAGATTCAATATATACAATCAATCTAATAGATAGCAAATAATCTAGATACAATAAACATACGATGCAAGTCCGTTTAATTCGGTAATGGTCCAATATGTCAAGTATAGCCTCGGATTTCAAATATAACAGATCTCAATGATCTTTTCAATACCAACATAATTGACCCAAAGGTCTTGCAATATCTTTAGAATTGACCCGTAGGTCTAAGCAAATAATCAAATAAATAATTGGTCAGCCCAATATAGTAGAATGGATTCTAGAGATGGCTCATACAAGTTTTAGTTGCGCATAGCACTTAGTTCAATCTACTTTCTTATATAGCTAATATTTCCAGTAGAATTCATATACCTGAACACATTGGCTATACCATTCCTTTTAAGTCATATGAAATTAGATGTAGCACATATATGCACAATGCATCTCAATAACATTTCCAATAACTCATATACATTGTGTCTAGCATATCATCATCAACATTCGAGTGTGTGATATAAAAATTCATCAATAACCCATAATCAGATCATTAACAATAACCAATGCCAATAATTCTACATATCACATTTCAGCTCATATAAATAATAATATATCAGACAATATACAAATATAGAAAGTAGAGCACGTAAAAGGTTCACTCACAAGACAACACAATTTGGAGTCCCTTATCTCATCTTTGGAGCCTTTCCACAACCCTTCTCACCTAATACACATAATCACACCATTTCCTTTCAATTCAAAATACGTATGTGTCGTTATATGGATTCAATGATGAAATGAAGCATGCTCGTAGGGCTAGCAATTTCTGAAACGATAACACGATTTGTGAGTATACGATTACGACACGATATGAATGACACAGATTCATTTTTTTTTAATATTTATGTCATGTATAATGATATGTGATATGTAAATAGCATGATACGATTATGACACGACTAACACGAATTGCCACCCCTACATGCTCTGATGTTGACACTTCTAATAAGCACTTATACATACAACTTGGTATGAATTAGACATTCTCATATGTTTTAGACCACTCTTATATGCATCTATTATTCAACGACAACTGATGTATTGCAAGTGAGGCCTATTTACACGTTCTGGCCAGTTTGTGTTATCCTCTCCCGTCGACAACCAAATGAACTCATAACATTCTCAAATTTTAAACTCATATAATACACATATAAGGGACTACATATACAAAAAACCATACTCTACATCGCTTAAATGAACTTTACGTATAATATCCAAATAATGCTTTTACCATATTAGACCTATTTACACTAATTCTTAGTTACTGTCCATTATACACATATGTAGGCTCTGAAACGTTACATGAATATACTAGACAATAAACAACTTTAATGTTTTACATCTTGACTACATCTGTCTCTAAATGCCTCAAAACAAGGTTGCGATATAGACTGAAATCTATACATAATTAGAACCATATTTCAGTTCATATGTGTTTATGCTCAATTCATGATACAATCATCATTAGGCCTCTAAATACATGTTATAATGCATATTAAACATGTATGAATGAAGAGAAACACTTACATCACTCCTACGATGCAAAAGGTGCAAGAACCCAAAAATTAAGATGCTTAGCAAATGTGCTTTTCCTCACTTTCCTTTGCCTTTTCTCTCTTGTTTTCTTTCAATTCAGTGGTCTAAGAATAAAAATAATGAGACCTACATGCTTAATAACAACTTAAATATGGCATCTCCTAAGCACAAGATGGCACCTGCTCAGGTGGTACAACCTGGTTTCACCACATTTCACCCTCCTAACACCTGTTCTACACATGCTCTTGATTAGCACTATTAAAATGTTCAGAATATGCATGGTTATTCACTTAAAAATATTCGTACAACCATCCCTCTAAACTTGTGAAATAGCCTATTAAGTCCTCTTCTTCTAATAACTTCATTTCTGGACCCTTTATTACTCTCTTAACTCCCTCTAAAATATTGTAATACCATATAGACCATGTGATTATAACATACGCAATGCCAGATAAATGTACGAACTATGCACATTATATGCGATGCATGCTCGTATGTATGCAATGCTGGTCACGGTCGTGACAATTTATATTGTTAACGATGTGTACTCAGCATATGCGGGTAAGCAGAAATCTTATTAAAACTGTGAAATGGAAATGACAGGAAAATGCGTGAATGGATGTATGTACGTATGTTGAATTGTTTTTTGACCGGTGAATTCTTGGATGGGATGAAGGAGTTTGTTGAGTTTTGCCAGTTAATGTCATATTTTAACAATGATAATCCACAGATACGTTGTCCATGCTATAGGTGCGACAACACAAAGCTCCTACACAGTGACGTCATTAGAAAACACTTATATAGTTGTTGTTTTGTTCCTGATTATCATGAGTGGGTTTACCAAGGGGAGACAGACAATATGTTTCAAGCAGCATTGTACGAGTCTAGGTAGAATGGCGGCAGTAACTTTAACGTTATGCCCACTCATGACGAACACCAACGTTTGCAACCACCCAACATATAGAAATGGGAAGCGACATCCCGTGCATACATGTTCTACTTGCCAATCACCAACGTTTGTAGCGGTTGTATGCATTAGAGGTGACTCGGCTCACATGAGGTGGCATAGGGAGTATACGCAGGAGGAGGGAATGATGCGACGTCCTTATAATGTCGAGGCATGGAAGCATTTCAATTGTTGCCATCCCCAGTTTGATGCAAGGAGTAGAAATGTACGGCTAGGCTTATGCACAGACGGTTTAAACCTGTTTGGTGCTTCAAGACAGCAGTATTCTTATTGGCCAATGATATTAATGCCCTATAATTTTCCTCGCTTTATGTGTTTGAAAGATCCAGTGATGTTCTTAATAATTATTATACCAGGTCCACGAAGCCCGAAACAGAGGCTAGATGTATACATGCAACCTTAAATTGTCGAGCTTATTAGTTCATGGTATGATGGGGCATGAACACACGATGTGTTAAGGAAACAAAATTTCATGACGCGAGTCACAGTTATCTGGACCATAAGTGACTTTCCAGCTTATTTGATGCTTTATGGTATGAATATATGCATTTTGGTTTCTTAACCTAATTCAATCTTAACATAGAGTCCTAACTATTCTTATGGGGTTATTTAACCTTATTATGAATTAATTTTGCATTTTTTTCATGTCTATGGCCCCTAAGCATCCTCCTCGGCGTCCACTTGTTTTGCCAATCTATGGGTCTCTAGATCAATGGACGAGTGTGCCTGAGATAGTCTTTCAGGCTGTAGCCACTTCTTCAAATGACAGTACCATTTCTCGGTCACCTATATCTGTCTCTCAGTCTCCTCCTATAGACCAGACACCACATGAGGATGCCTTGCCTGACTCAATATCATCAAATGTTCCTTAGGAGAATGACCTTCAACAATAGGTGTACACGCACGAGCCGCAAGCACCAGGTGCTATCGATGAAATCAAACCTCTTTGTATTTTGAATGGGAGGTAATTCCTTTCAATAATATTTTTTTACATAAAGTCTTCCTATAAATTAAATTTAATATTTATATATATGTATTAAATTTTTGTGTAGGCTCGAGCCTAGTTAGAACGTGTCTTATTGGATTACTAAAACCATCAAGAAGAGCCTCTCTTCAGATGTAGTAGTTTGGAAGAGGGCCTCCAAGTTATCAACAGACTCTTGATACAACGAATGGAAGGCAAGTCATTATATTCTTAACAATAAGTTATTTATCTTTCAAACTTTATTAATAAATTATATTGACTTATTTCATTGCATTTGTAGAAACATTTTGTGATGAATCCAGATGACGATATGGAGATCAGAAAGCTTTGGACAAAGCGGGCTAGCTTGCGATGCAATGATATGCTCAGAACGATTCGGAGATCAAAGAAGAAATCATTTTTTGTTGTCTAACGAGTATTATGCATCATATCTTACTTGTTGGATGTTTGAGGATTTTCAACGACGTTTTGAGACCAATCAGGAAATAGGTTGGCTAACCCAGCTCTCCACACTAGGGGCTCTATAACACAAGCAGAGCATGCCAGATGATTGGTAATGAGTTCTAAATTTCAATTTCTAAAAATTTAATTATTAAACAAAAAATATTAATGTATTTTTTTATTTGCAGAGTAAAAAGTACAATCGACAAGTTTGTCATAACCCATTTTCAAACAATGACCGGCGTGTAAGGCTGACAATCTGTGGGAGCCACACAAGCCTTGGAGATCAGACATTCTACCCAAGTTATTCGATAAAACTTATATCAAAACATTTATAAAAATAAAACATTTTATATTGAAATCATATGTATATATAATATAAAATAGTAAGTTATACAAAACAAATCATAATATTAGAGTATAAGTATAAATCCCAAAAAGACAAAATCAGACCCGGTAACCCAACAGCATCCCCGGTGTAGAGCTCTAATAAAAAACAAAGGAGACCGAACCAAGAGGGTACTCATTATCAATGGACGCCTCACTAGGTATAAGATGTCAGACGGTTGCTGAATGCCAAAATGAAAACCTGTGAAATGAGATAAGAAACATCGACAAGAAACAAAAGAAAAGGGGCAAGAATCCCTAGTGAGGAAACGACACTCCAAAGCGGCACCATGCCTCACAAAAACTGTTTTTGAAAACATTTCAAAATTCTTCACATGCAAATATAAGTGTATATACGTATATACGCTAATACCAAATTGTTTGAAAACTCATTTTGAAATCGTTCGCACCCAAAACAAAGAGCACACAAAAACGTACATAATGTATATACCGTATATCACATTGCTGAAGCTGATATGGGACCTGAAACTGACTGATAAATATAATAAAGGTGAACTCCGTCACCAAACTGACACTGAGTACGTGTGCCTGGTCGTACACACGGCTACCATAAACCATGATAACCAGGCCCTGACTACGTATTGGTATAGAAGGGATGCGCTTACCCTACGTAGTATAGGTGCCCCATATCGAAATATATATATACATATATGTATATATATATATATAATAACTAGCACACATGCTGGGTAAAAATCATTTTACAAATAATATTTGTATACCTTATATAAATATTCAAAATCTAAAACTAAATTATTAATTAGCAAAGCCATTATTATTTCATTTTCAGAGTGATGTGCAATAATAATGGCTAAGGATCCAGTCAAGCACCACTAGCAGGTGGGTGATCTTACTGATAAGCACAGGAAGCTAAAACAAATACAAACATCAAATCTCATGTTTCCTAGCCTAATCTATGTTCATCTAACCTCAAACAATCAATATCTATCAACCTACAACATCCATTTTAGCATAAACATCCCAAAATCCGGACCCTAAGCAATATGGCCCAAAACAAATTTCAAAGATTTAAAGCATGAAATGGGTAAAAAGAGAGTTTAGTGTTAGTTTTGTCCCTTAGTCCAATCATGTATACGTTATTATTTGGTTTATTTAATAAAAAAGAAGCATTTTATTTCTACGAAATATTATTTGTTTTATGAAGATAAAACTCAATAGATGGTTTATTCTTCCTTATGCCATCAAGTGTGTGACTTGATAGTAAAACTATAAGGATAAAAGGGATAATATTCTAAATGTAACTAATTGATGTTCTCGTAGGCTTATACCTAAAGACTAAGGCAAGTGTACCTATCGTCCATAGCAAGTGGACCATTGAGTACTGAGTGTCGTATCCCACAGAGACTACGATTAGTAGCTACTCACTCTTCCTCTATTATCTAGCCAGCAAAATAAATGATTTTGAATCTATAAAATAAATAAAGTAAACAAATACAAATGATAGAATAAATGATGGGAAAATGGCACCTAGACGCTGAATCCCCCTAGACCGAATTAAGTAACAAAGACTCGTTATTCAAACAATCGTTCAGGCAATTAGACCGTGGAAATTCCTAAGGTATATTAACCTCTCTCTCGAGTTAGCTAATGCCTAACGACTAGGTTGATTAACCGGAATCTCTTCCTAACTAAAAACCCTATCATTGCTTTAACACTCTACTCTATGAATTTCACTATTAGGTTTGACCCTAATCCGGAGGATTTATGTCGACCTATCTCTAGGTTTGCATGCAACTTCTCTCAATTATGAACGTTATATCATACATAGAATCTCTCGATTGCACATGCACGAAACAATATTGGAATCGAAAGGCTAGCAACAATTAATTCAACAATACGCTTTATAAATCATAATTGAGTCGCAATCCATAAACTAATTGAATGAATAACACAATTCAACATCACATAATCTGCCTAGGGTTCATCACATCTAAGCACACAATATAATTAGTTCATAACTATAGAGAGATAAACAATAGAAACAAAGAGAAATCTAGAGAGAGAAGGAAAACCCATGATTGAATCCTCCAATTCTTCGCGAAATCCCTTCATTTTTTATGGCCAATGATGTTCTCCTTTGTTCCCACGTTCTCTGGCCTTTAAAGATGTATCTTTCTGTCTCCAAGTTGGCTCTCCCTCGAATGAATGCCGAAACCCACTTAATTAGGCGATTTAGGGCGTCTGGAATAAGACACGGGCACGGCTGTATCCAAGTAGCTTTCATCCATGTCCACCAAAATTCCTTCAATTTTGCACTTTGCATGCAACACGGACACGGTTTTTGTTCCTGTAATTTGCCAATGTGTTTGTGTAATTACTCTTTCGTCCATGTCTTGAGTGCTTCATCTACACGGACACGGCTTCATGTCCGTGTCCAGAGCAACTCTGACCGTGTGATGCAATTCTTGTCCGTGTTCTTCAGTTGTCAAGTTTCAGTGGGTTACATGGTCTCTCCCACGGCCGTGGACCTTCAGTTTCTGTCTGTGGAAGCTCAGTTGTGCACGGATTTGCTTCCTCAAGTCTCCAACGGGCGTGTCTTGCCATTCCAAGGTCGTGTCTCACTCTCAAAGCCTCAAATATCATCGTTCAAGCCCCGTTTCGACTTTTTTTCATTCGTTTCATCAAGACATCATCAATTAACCTGAAAAACACAATATAAAACATAGAAGTACCAAAACTAATGACAAACACTCAATTCATATTCAAAATAATATAAATTGATGCACATAAATACGTATGAATATGTGTTCATCAAAATACCCCACACTTAAGCTTTTGTTTGTCCTCAAGCCAAGAAAGAATTAAAACAAGGGAAAAATATTTCAATCAAATTCAATCTACCGCAGCATGGAACTTTACATTAAATGTCAACAAAAATAAACTGAGTAGTAGAGAATCTAAGAGATGCATATATCACTAGTCAATCCAAATCGATGTCTCAAACCACACACGAGTTAGAGCTCAAAACCAAAGTAGCCGATTTGACTCGATCACCCATTCAAGTCATTGATTCAATTAAACATAAAACATTTAAGCATAAGACATTTACGGGCAAATTCGATAATAAACATACATAAATTGCATATTT